>NW_010577767.1:192304-220947 GCF_000705375.1 Tinamus guttatus
CCTGCTGAGGTCCTTCCTACAGGCATGTACTACTCTCAGTACATTCAGCACTCTAAGTATGGAAGTTAGTTCAAGATTAAGACGCCTCTCCAGGACCTTGTATGTAGGAGCCTACATATGATAGAGATGTCTAAGTTGCCATTACAGTTGCTAAATTTCTAGTCAGTTGACTAACAAAAAAAAAAGTTGATTTTTTTTTTTTGCCTAAACTGAAACGGTGGACTTAGCTTAAGAGTGAATCTTGTGTGCCTTTGGGCTCTCCAAAACAAAATTGTCTGGATGGTGAACATTTTTAGCAAACATTTATTCTTTTCACAAAGGAAGTGAATATATTTTCATGTTAAAGATGAGTTTTGTCTCAGATCTGGAAAAATAAAGCTATTGCTTTAAACAGTGTAGGTTAAGGGCAAGTCATTCATCATGAAGGTTTGCTGGCATTCTGCATGTGCATATCATCTGAAAAACAAAATTGAAATTGAACATTCAAGCAAGAAAACAAACAAAACAAAACAAAAATGGATTAAAAACGGAGGTGTAGGTTTCAGCAATCTAAGTCCTGATCATCTTCAAACAGACTGAATGTACTGTATTACAATCCAGCCAAATTACATCCAGATCTGCCATGAAAACAAGTTCAGGTGCACAATGGGCTTAATTATGCTTTAGAAGATAAGAGCATTATGGAGAGCAGAAGGGAGCACTAGAAACTAACTGCAAAATTTTCTGTTTCTTTTTGCAATCATTTTTAGCACTTGTAATATGTATTAAAAATAAACATGCACACATAGTCTCACTTACTCGTTGTCTTTTTGCCCTTTCTCAAGGTCTTAGTGATCATACTGTGATCCGTGTCAAGATCACAGTCAGTGTTTCGTTTTATAACAGGTATTTTCTAGCTTCTCTGTGCTTTTGTAAGGTATGGTCACTTTGACAGGGATAATTGGACCTTACAGGAGTTTTCTTTCAGGATATTGCAATAGCATCCATTTTTCAGGGAGGCAAAAGTAAATTATTACCTTGGAATACAAGAATTATCTATTATTTCTTAGGAAAAAAAAAAAAAGCTTTTGGAGCAACACGCAAAGCTATAGAAGATATGAAAACCATTGCTGAAAACCATTATCTTACATCTTGCTGAATGTTCTCTTCAGATCACCTAACAAGGTTTCTGGAATACAAAAGATCTTGTTCTACCTGTAGCATCAGCATCTCCTTAGGTTTCTAAGAGGTAACTATATCATCAGCATTTTACCTGTTAGGTTCAGTCAGTTTTAAAGAAAACCTGTTATCTTTTTGGAAGAATGATTTTGACTTTGTAATTTTAGGTTTCCTTTCACTGCAGACCTGATTTTAGGAAAAGAAAGCCATTCAAGATAGAGTCACCTAGAAAGCAGTGGCTAGCCTGTTTAAAGATAAGGATGTACAGAATTACTTTTCATTCTTACTAATCAAACACAATACATAATAGGCTGCCTAACTTGAAGAGATGCTCCATGTAGTCCATTTTCCAGATGTTTTCTTTGTCATCTTTTTGTGCCTTGGGATTATATCGCTGCCCTTGAAAAGTTATGAACCATTCCATGGACCTGTAGGTTTTACAGCCATATATATATATATATATATGTACCTGTGTGTGCATGTGTGTGTATGTATATATATTACTTATTTTACTCCATTCACCAAAGTAAGGCTCTTTCCTTTAGGAAGGCAAAGAATAAGGTAAGTTTCATCTTTTAGACTTTTTATTTATCTCAAATTTTCCATTATTCAATCATAAAATATTATGTTCTTTTTGGAAGAGGCCTACAGAAATCTTTTCTCTCTCAAGTGCCCTGAACTGTAGTAAGAAAAGGAAGGAAATGCACTTTAAAAATTGATATTGAGGGGTTATAGTGGAGACCATTGCAATTAGAGGCTAAGAAAATGCTAAAGGCATGTGGTCCTTTTAACAGAGGTTTCATTTCAGATTTTTTTTCTGCCCAGGGTAGAGCAGGTACACAGGGACTCTGAAATGGATGCATCCAGGATTTGCTAAATGTGTTTCTAATTGTCTGAGTTTAATAATTGATAATATAGACATAGCTTGTGAGTTTTTCTTTCAGATAAAAGATAATTGTGCCTGAGTATAGCATAGTCTGAAATTAAATGTGTTAAGTGCTCCAGGGACTAGTACCTACATGCCATGAAAGAGCATTCCTCTTGATCAGTGCAAGTGAGAATGTGTAACAACTTTTATTTATTTGCCTTATAGTGGCATTTGAAGTGCTAAAGTGGGGCCAAAGAGCTGTAATGACTGATGACCAAGTCTGTTCCCCATAAGCAATCAGTAAGAGTTTGTCTTCATTGACCCATTCTTTTCTCCTCATTTTAGAGCTCTGGTCATCCAAATTGCTCCAGATTAGGGTGAGCTTTCTTTCCTGCATGCAATCTTCACATTCACCTCATTCCTTTCAATTTTTTTGTACCATAGGGAATGAGAAAGACACAAAGTAACAGCCTTGGGTTTCTTCTGTTTTCCGTTTCAATGCTGTTTGGAGGAAGAGGAAAGATTTTCAAAGACTGAAATGAGCAAAAGACATAGGATATAACAGGGATGTCTAAATGGAATATAAGGTCTTAGAGGTCTGTGTAATGGCAGGATATGAACAGACAATAGGGGAGGGGAAATAAAAGCAAGTTGTTGGGTGGAAACTTCAGGGGTCTGAGTACATCAAAGCAGAAAAAATACAACCCAGTCTCCTTAAGCTCTTGGTTTGACAGAGACAGAAAAAAGAGGTACTTACTCCACATGTTGCCTTTGGTGAAATGCCCAGAGGTCATTTTAAGCATTCCTTCTCCCTACCATTACTTACTTGAGCAGGCTTTGGCACTTGTCCAGAAAGATCAACCACAGATAAAAATACTCATGCTCATTTTCCATGACACTTACTGAGCACCAAGACCACCTGGCAAGACGAGCATTCCCAACATTACTTGGTTTTCCTGGGCAATGAGCAAGAAACATCACCTCCCAGAAGGCAAAGTGCGACTCTCACAGTTCTCTGTGTGATTTTGTAAGACTCTACTTGACTCATCGTATATCCAGGCAATGAAAGTGTAGTAGATCTTTTTATTTATTTGTATTTTTTTTCTTCTTCTTCAAGGAGTGTATTTTGTTTTGTAATGACAGCCTTATACAGCAGCCTTAACAGTGTGCAAAATATACCCTGCCAGAAAAACTTCAGTAGCTTTCTTCAGTGTGCCCACATTGAATGCTTTTATGTATTTGAAATTGCAAGCCTTCATCTCTTATTCTAAGGCACAGCAGTCTTTAATGTATGTGGTCAGGTGCCCACAATTGCTTTCTTTTGATAACAAGAACCAGCACTCCAGAAAATTAGACATGAACTCTATGAACAGGAATATCTCTGGATTAAAATGCCTCCTCTAACACATTTCTGAACTAAAGCTGACAATGCAAAGATTTCTCTCCCCACATAAACTCCCTTCTAAGAAAATCAAAGAAACTCTCTGGAGCGGAGATAATTCTATGCCAAAAAGAAAAAAAAAATCAAAACAAGCAAACAACAACAACAACAAAACTAGTAACAACAATAACGAGTTATAAAATCTGCTATTTTAAATCATGGGTAAAGGATAGCCATGAAATTAAAAAATGGAGCACACAATGGTTAATCTGAATGCTAAACTGGCTAGTGATACACAAATCTGTGAGCAATTACAGAAATGACCCTACTAACTGCATAGATTCTGATAGGGAAGACAGATGGTAGTGATGCACAAGATGATCCTAAAACCTGTGTCAAAGCCTCTGACGAATTACAGAAGAAATAGACGATATTTAATGCAATCATTAAGGCAAATCTAGAAAAAAGAAATATATTTTTTATATTAAAGATATGTTCATAAATTGTTTGAGAAAACTTAGTAAGTGGTTAATTATCTTCAGAGGACTGTCTGAGAAGTCTTCCGGTTTGTCATATTCAGACTTGTCTACATTTTTTTGACTAATAGACCTCTATATCAGTGCACATATTAATAAATACATATTAAAAATGACTACTGATAAATTTTTATAAAATAGCTACTTAATTCTCTTTTATGTAGTATGAAACACTAGTGTAAAGCAAAAGCACAAATACACTGATAAGGTTATTCCATGACAAATGAATGTACAGAGTTTACAAGACACTTGAGAAAGCTGAAAAAACACGCACTTTGCAGTGGAGTGAATACTGACAGCGATGAACACTAAAGTTAAAAACAGCCAGCCTAGTCACTATTATCTTTTTTTCTGTGTGACAGGAGCACATGTACTTCGGAAAAGAAGAACTTTCAAGTTCCATCTTTTCTCATGGGTGTTGTGGCCTCAATAGACCATTATGATCAGAAAGATCTTTAGATCATTTGCTGGCTAAGAAATGATTCTACTTCTTTGTCAGGATAGTACCATTTTTTTCATAATTGCATTATTCTCAAAGTTTGATGTTCTTGAAAAGGTTCAAAACAAAGAACATGCTTTGATTCAATGCTGCAGACTCTAAATAATTACCCTATATTTTCAAATAGAAAGTCATTTTGAATAAGGAATTCTATACTTTCATTTCTCCAAAATGAGCATAAACTATTATGACGTTTTTTTTCCAAGAAATAAATGAACATGGGAATTCCACATATCCCCTGTACATTTGTATTTCCTAAGAAAGTGGTTTCTAGAATATGGATACTAACAACATTTCTTCCGTACATCTCATTATCTGTATAGGAGTGAAATGGAGAAAAATGATGCTATTTTAGCTGATCAAAGGGTGAATATGAACAGCACAGTGTGAAGTAATGGTGGAAAAAAATAAATGACTTTGGCTTTCATCAGAGTATGCATTTTATGCAGAGATACAAAAATATTTGTACCATTTGCAGGCAAGACTTCACCTAGAATTTTCTGTGCAGTTGCGGGAAGAGTTATGGGACTCGAGTTATGACTGAATTAGTTGTTGTTTTATTATAATGTGGTGTAACTGTTTATCAGGGCTGCTTCTATGTGCACACCCAATGTCCCTACAGAGTTCGGTGGTTCAGAAACCTCATCCACTCATCTACATAAATGAGATAAGGCACTGGTTGGGGTCAAAGGAACAAATTGAAACTGATTGAACCAGTCTCAAAAATTAAGTATACGTCTGATTGTTTTAGTCCTTCATATGGCAATTTTAGACAGTTTTAAAAAACTCCTTGTGTCAAAATCTGCAGGTCTGGTCCAATTTGCATGTCTAGAAACATTGATTAACCTCCTGGATGGAGAGTCCCTAAGATTTGCCTGGATCATCCCTGCTATAGATCACAGAATCACAGAACCATTGAGGTTGGAAGGGACCTCTGGAGATCATCCAGTCCAATGCCCCTGCTCAAGCAGGGACACCTGGAGCTCATGGCCCAGGGCCGCATCCAGGCAGATTTTGCGTATCCCTAAAGAGGATACTCCACAATCTATCTGGGCAGTGTTTTCCAGTACTCTGTGCATAGATGTACTTTTATGAATAGTCAATAGAATTTGTTATTACAGAAATGGTCTTATAGGAAAGTCTTTTGTATTTAGTTAAGACTTTTAAGGGATGTTTTGTATATCACTAAGGTCTTCAAAACCTGCCTGGATGTCGACCCTATGCCATGTGCTCTAGGTGTCCCTGCTTGAGCAGGATGGGGTTGGACTAGATGATCGCTAGAGGTCCCTTCCATCCTCAACCGTTCTGTGATTCTATCAACAACAGCAGTGAGCTATGGATATGTTGAAGAGGTCATGTGGGACCATGGCTAGCTGGATTATTAGAAGAGAGCAAAAGAGTGGCTCAGGGAATCTTTCCTAATTCAGCTGAAGGTGATGCTGCAAGGACCATTGCAATGGAGATTCCTGTCACGGTTAGGTAGGGACCAACCATTTTTTAGGAGATTTTAGTTCTCATGTGGATGATATCCTGTGGCAGAAACCTCAAAAAGTAGTTTTTTCCTTCTTTCATTTTTTTTCCTTTAAAAGCACTCTGGGAGTCTGTGAAACACATTTCTGATAGTTCATTTCTGAGTAAAAATAATTCAGACTAGAATAGATATTGAGAGAAGCATTTGGACCCAGGGAGTGAAAAATATACCTTGTTAAAAGGTAATGGTTTCTTTAGCATTGTAAAATAAAGATTCTCAAAAAATATAGTTGCTATCAATAAATATACTAGGGGAGTAAACTTTAGTGAAAGATAAATATTGTTAAAAGGCAAAGTCTTTACTGTAAAGTGAAGCTATTATAAAGCTATGAGTAGACAATGCTGGAATCTAGAAGCCATTTTCCTTTAAAGAAATGAGATTTTAGAAAATTATTCTGATAAGAAAAATATAGATAAAAATAGCTAGAGAGTTTTAAGTCTGAGCTATTAGATTTATGAAAAAAAAAAAAAATGTATGATGTGTGCCCAGAATAGCAGAGGACAGAATTTACTGGCCTAGGAAGTCCCTACATCCCCCATATCCTGTACTGCTCTTCCTAAATATTGTAAGAGGCAGCTGTTTTAATTGCTGAATGCTCTATTTCTATCAGATTGGGGTGGGTCAGGAAAAATACCACCACTGCTGTAGTTAGCGATTTCCAGGTTAAAACATAGGTCCCCAGACTTTTGGCAGTTTGAGCAAATACCCATTTGAGGCAAGCTCCTCAGCCAGGAATGTTGCTGTCTAGCAGCAGTATGTGCTCAGAATCATTCAAAAACTGAACAGAATCACATTTTGGGCTAAATCCAGCCCTGGAACTGCAACCTACATAGCCTTGATTGACAACATTATATATTCTAAAGTGCCAATAAGCAACAAAATCTCTGATCTCTGGTGAAGCTCACTGCCCTCACTTGGTTTTGGCAATCCTCATTAAAGATGTGTCTAGTGAATTTAACAACCCCAGCAAATTGCCTATAGGATTCATCATCCTCCTGTTGCATCTAGAAACCCTGTATGCTGGACAGACTTACCAAATCTCCATTAAGCATTTCCACTCTGTGCTGAGAGGCCTTGATGGGGCTATTTGCATGAGTAAAACGAGCCATCTGCAAATGGGGCTAGCAAGACAAGAGCCTACAGGTCCAATCTGGATGTTTTAATAATACCTGGCTTTGGTTAGGGTCATTCCTAACGCCACCTGTGAAGTGGGTTACACCTGCAAGATCAATTTACGGGAGGCTGAATCTCTTATTATCCTCTGGCTCTTTTATAACACTCTTTAAAGTCATAAAACTGAATCTCTACTATTTGGCACTTAAAGTAAGCACCTTGGGAGGAAAAAAAAAAAAAGTATTTATAAATGAAATAATCCAACAGCTGAAGATAATCACAAGTCATGTGTAAACAACTCTTTTCATTTTTAAAAGATGGGTTTTAATAATTCTTTATTTTTTTCTAAATTCACTCAATTTCCGTCAGCAGCATAGGGGTCTTATTAAAAGCAGTGCTATTTTTTTGCTCATTTCACTGAACACTCTCCACTTCAATGCGCTTCAGTTCAGTCCAATTAGTCAGACCAATTTAGTTTGTTCAATGCAAATCACTAGGTTTTAATTGAGTACATTTACGCACAAATCAATAAAAGTCAATTCAAACTAATTACCTTCTATACAAATCAATAGGATTCAATTAAAATCAATGAGGGTCTTATTTACTCTAATGACTGACCTGTTTATTTCCTCTCTTCAGTTGTTATAAAAGGAGCTGACATATTGTTCATAGTGGTGGCTTTTGGCAAGTTTTTTTTTTTTTTTTTTTTTTTTTTTTTTTTTTTTTTTTTTTTCATTTAGTGAGGGAATTTAATTGCTAATCACTGGGAGAATGTATAGAAAAAAAGATATGTAACTGGGTTATTCTTTTCTTGTTTTCCAGGCTTTTGCAGTGAGTTTTCTACACCGAAATTTTGTCTTTTGGATTATGCAGGTGACTGAATGTGTTTGCAAGTATAAAGACAGCTACTTGAAGACCAAACTCTGAAGACAGAGAACTTTAAAACTTATGAATATGTTTACTTTCCTTTCCACTATTTATGTTTGCCTTTGTAATCTCTCCTGTTTTTTTAAATGTGATTGTGCTTTGAAAGAATCAGCATGAAATCTGTTCTTAGCTACTTAGTTTTTTGCAGTTTAACTGCTTAGTTCAACTGAAAACAGACTCTTGCCAGTGTTAATCCATTGACTAAGAAGCCTTCTGGGAAAGACCTTATTACATGCTTCTTTTACAAAGAAAGCCTTGCTATAAGTAGGCAGATTATGCACTATGGCAACACAGATAAATAACAATAATGACTTGGCAAATCACTTCTTTTTTCTAAGCTTTCTGCATGCAAATGTCATTTTTAGGACCACATTTATGACTTATGGCTTTGAAACCAAAATTGTCCCTACATAATTTGCATCTACTATTCATTAAAATATTTTTTTTTTGTAGAAAAATAGGAAACAGGAAGTATATAGCAAAAACATTTCATGCAGATTTGCTTCCCAGATTATTAAGTCCCCTTGGTATTTAGGTTATATCTATTTTGTACTCTCTGCAAGTCTACTCAGAAGAAAAGACATGATTGTGGTGGAAAATGCAACCATAAACCTGATGTTGGGCACAACTCAAGATCACTTCACAGAAGACACAGAATGCAAATATCAGTGGTTTACTGCAGAGATGGTGACGATGAACACATAAGTGAGAGCAGAAGGACTGTGCAGGCCACTCACAAGAAAGGAAAGGAAGGTAGACTGAATAATGAGAAATGAATGAACAAAAAAACACAGAGAATTTAAAAACCTTGATGGCAAACAACGTCCAGCAGTCCCAAGGTGAAATTAAAAGGTCCTTCCAAAATGGCTAGATCAATATTCTTTGAAATGCAGGAAAGCAGTGTTCCCCTTTATAACTAAAATTATGATGTATTCTGTAGGAAGATTAGAGATATAATTCAACATTATCTTTTAAGTGATTTTTCAAGTTCACAGGTGTTTGCAATTTCTTACTCTCTTCTTCAGCTTTTCAGAAGCTTCCAGACAAAATGGTGAGCTTTCTTCCAACAAAAGACATTTTATAAAGGAAATCAAAAGTCTAGTCTGTTACTAAAATCAGCCTAGTAGTAAAAAAAAAAAAAAAAAAAAAATCCATTTTTCAACAAGATGCGCACTAGCTTATCAAAGAGTTGTTGGAAGTAAGTTTGTGCAGGAACAAGCAAATAGTCCAGCTATTCCAGAATCATTCACTTGTTTTTGCTAGTTGTTTAGCAAGATAACAGGATAAGTTATTTACCGATTATGAAACAACTAATTTGTAAGAAATTGTACCTTGTTTCTGCCAGAAAAAATGAACTTAATCTCTTTGATTTTCTAAAATACAGCATGCTGACTCTTTATGGCAGATTAGATCTCCTCTCTACATAGATTTTAATGTAAAGGTGAGATTTTATATATTGTAACATATAATTTTTTTTGAAATCCTGATGAGAACCGTTATTTATGACTGCATGCTATTATGCACTTCTCTAACAGCTAGTTTAACAGCTAGTTTAAAAATAAAATTTCATATGGAGGGAGGCTGTGGATGAAACTGAGACCTGAACACAAAATGAGAGAGAAGAGGTATTAAATTTGTTTCAGAAACTTGCAATTTTGTTGAAGTTTTTTCTTTTTTTTTTATTATTCTATGGGTGGTGAAGGTGTATGATCCTAAGTGTTTCTAAAAACTTAGAAAAGGAGAGACTTTATATTTAGACTTCAATATTTATAGATAGAATGGTAGATTTGTTCAGTTTAGGCAGTTTTAACAAATGGTTGCTTTAGTTGTCTGCACTCTACTTAAGGAATTAAGTGCCATCCCAAAATTAAAAAAAAAAACATAAGAATATCAGATATGTCAATCATATGTTTGGAATATATTAATTCCTTCATCTTTTTTCGCAAGATGTAAAGTTGCATAGAATAGCACTGAAGCAGGCTCCGACTGCGGAGGTCTGTCAGTATGTCACAGAAAGCGAAGATGCAGCTATCTGTATCCAGATGATCAGCTATCCGTACAGCAACAGGACAAGGAGAAGCATTTAAAGATCTTCAATTAAGCCTTCACATTCAATGTCTTTTCAGTTCAACTTGAAAAAAGGAGTCAAAGATACAGTTCTAGGTTTGTGAAGGGACTTTGGTATAGCACGAGGAATCAAGGTATAGAAATCATTAACCTGCTTAGGAGCACACTTCATAAGAGTTTTATAATGGAAGCACCATGACCACAGGTAGTCACAAGTATGAAAGAAATGAAGGATTTATTTTCTTTTTGTGGACGAGAAATCACAACAGAAGTGAGGTGGAAATTTCTACTCTAAAAGCTTGCCAAGAGTAATAAAGCTCTGTTTTCCAGATTTTGCCCATCAATTCATTATCAATTTCAGATGAGGTGCTTTATTTTCAGTTGTATCAATAATTGTCTCTTTTTTTTTTTTTTGTACCAGATTGTTCTTGCTCATGCTAACTAGTAACTATTGTCTTTATTGACATCAACAGCTTTATATGAGATTAAAATAATACCTGACTTACAGCAGCTATCATGACCTAAGTATGCACATTTAAAAATAGCACTAAAGTTATTATGATTCCACACCCTTTTATAATGAAAAAGAGCAAGTTCTTTTTTTATTTCTCTTATGAAGGCATACTTATTAGGAAATGGGAATAACTGATAGCTATACAAAGTATACAATATAGAATAAAAGAGATAGTTAACCTTAAGTGTCATTAGTGTTCCACCTTCTCAACATAAAAGATTTTCAAAAATTTATTACCAGCCTGTAACATTTCTCCTAAAGAGCATTGTCAAGTTGCTCAGTTGAATTAAATGACTGCGAAAGCAGTATTGTTCCTAAAGATTACGTGAACTGATGGATAGATCGGAAAAAAAAGAGACAAATTATTTATGGTTGTATAATTCACAAAATGCACATATATTTTCAAATAAATACTGAAGGAACAGCATAACAAAATCAGACTAATGCTTTACTAAAATACTGTGAAAATTCATTGGATATATAATAATCAGTTTTCTCATTTTATATGCAAGAACTGTTAAAAAAGTGAAAGTACCAGTTCCTAGATCTAAGAGAAACTCCACTTTTTTATGGTAGGTACAACATTACAGTAATTCTTTCGTTGTCAAAATGTGCAACATAAGGCTACAGTTTTACACTATAAAGATACTCATATTTTCCCACCTTATATGCATAAAGGAGAAACCTGTATGGTACTTTCTCTGAGCACATTTCCGGTCTCCATGAATTGCCACTGAGGTTCTCCATTAGTAAGAGTTCGTGTTTTGCTTTTTCAGAGTTCTGATGGACTTCTCCTTGTGAACCTGACTGGTAGCTCCTCTGCAGGAGCTCAGTAGCAGAATGTTTTTACCCCAATCAGTTTCAATTACTCTAGGCTTCCTAGTAGAGGCCTATCAGCTGAGATGATCTACTGACTTCTGCATATGCCTATGAACTATTCTCACCAACCCTACACGGTCATGATCCCATGCCATTGCTCATGCCATTACTTCTTACAAAGCTTCCAATCAATTCTTCTTATCCTACCTAATCCATCTTCTTCTAGCACTTTTAATGTTTTTAATCACTGTTCTATCCTGTAGATAGGATAATGTATTTTGATTCCTCACGTTTCCTCTTTCTTTTTATTATTTTCTTTCCTCTTAGTTAGTCATTTTTTTTAATCAGTGAATGAGGATGAGATGCCCTAAAAATTGTTCTTCTGACTGGAAATGTTAAATGGAAATGTTAAATGGAAAATGTGTACAAAAGTTATCCAAGACCTCTTGACCACTTGAAGAGTGGATTTCACTTTTCTCATCTAAGAAAATAAAAGTGAGGATAGTGCTTTCTTCTGGAGAAAATAACAGCAAGACCTTATTTGTGAGATTGATTTCACTGAATCCTACATGGATTTAATTAATGCCGTTTAAGAAGTCAGAAGTTTTCCTTAAAGATTAAAGGATGTGTACAGAGAGCCAGTATTAAGAGGGTGGGAGGGAATCTTCCAATGGGAGGAAAGAGGAAAGGGAGAAAGGAACAATTCAGACTTGGTTCTTCCAAACTATTTAGTAGTCTTTAATAAGAATAGAAAACACCCTCTCCAAATATTTGGGTTATTTATTTCCACAATGCTTCTTTTTTGTTGTCTTTTACTCTAATTCGCTTGATGTTTAAGAGTTAAAGGGTTGACAGTTCAGATATGAGTGGAGAGTGTCTGAAATGAGTCAGTATGGGGATATGCTGTTGGTCTGGAAGCTTCATAGCTTAGAGGTGAAAAAAGAAGTTAACACTTATTCTCAGAAGGAATTTTCCTTCTCCTGGATGATGAAGGGAAAAGTTCAAGGCAAGATTTCCTGAGGAAAGGACTGGAAGTAAATTATTGGAATAATACAAAAGGTTGCAGTACTTGGGTAGAATATTCTAAAAGAAGACTTGGGCTTAGGGCTGAAAAATCATGGATATACCAATATAGTTATGCCAATGACTTAAGTCCTCTTTCAGATTTTCCCCCATCCCCATTTAGTGTCCACCTAAAGCATTTGTTACTTAAATGCTTTTTTATTGTTTCTTTTTCTTTTCTTTTCTTTTTTTTTTTTTTTTACGGACAATCATTTTCCTCCAATTACTACATAGAAGGACTAGTAAAAAACTAGTCGAGATGAGCATAAATCATTCACGTGGCTGGATCACAGTCATTGGACTAACATTTCCTACAGCGTTACAGGGCAGCTTCCTATCCAATTTCTGATCTCATGGGCCTGCTAGTACTTCATACTGCTATGTGTCATACATTCCCTCCCCGTTTCACTCTCATCCTTATCCCATCTCAGTCTATATTCACTGGGGATGAGGTATGGATGTCACAAAGCTGAAATCTGCTTCAGGGAGAGTGTTGCCAGTAGGTCGAGGGAGGGGATCCTGCCCCTCTGCTCAACTCTGGTGAGGCTATACCTGGAGTATTGGATGCAGTTCTGGGCTCCCCAGTGTGAGAGAGACGTGGAACTTCTAGAGAGGGTCCAACCTAGAGCAACAAAGATGATTAAGGGATTGAAGCATCTATCTTATAAGGAAAAACTAAGTGACTTGGGCCTGTTTAGTCTGGAGAAGAGAAGACTGAGAGGAGATTTGATCAACATGTTCAAGCACTTGAGGGATGATTGTAGGGAAGATGGGGCCAAGCTCTTCTCGGTGGTGACCAGTGATAGGACAAGGGGTAATGGGTACAAGTTGAAACACAGGAAGTTCCATTTCCATCTGAGGAAGAACTTCCTTACTGTGTGGAACAGGCTGCCCAAGGAAATTGTGGAGTCTCCTTCTTTGGGGTTCTTCAAAGCCCGCCTGGATGGGACCCACATGGCAAAACCCTGTGCCATCTGCTCTAGGTGTCCCTGCTTGAGCAGGGGGCTTGGACTAGGTGATGCCCAGATGTTCCTTCCAACCTTAACTATTCTGTGATTCTGTGATCTCAGCTGACTAATTTGGCTTTTTCCTCAGCCTTTTTTGAAGTTTCAGTAGACTAAATGGCTTGTACCAGAGTGCACACCCCATAGAAGATTCCCAGATGTTATTTTAAAGTCTCATTTTGGCAAACATTATTGATTAGTGTGGCTTAAGATATTAATGGTGACTGGTAAACCCAGATATATATTCCTAGGGTCACTTCTAATAGCAGCAATCAAGCCAGCTCTGTTAATCATCTTCCCTCTCAGGGGATGGGGGGTGGATAAGTTTTCATTTTTATTTTCTTTATTCTATGTTCCAAAATTAAATGTGCTGTATGTATTACTGGTCCTAATTCTTCACTGAGCAAGCTAGCACAAGCTGACATTTTCCATATGCCAGAATAAGAAAAAAATGAATTAAAAGCTCTATTATCCCCCTCCTTCTCCCTTTTGTTTTCTTTTTTTTCTTATTTCAAATTATTTTAGACTAATTTTCTAATTTTTAAATTATTTTCTTTCTAAATATGAAGAATTTCCAGCAACAGAGACTAGAGCAAAAACCTCAGGAGACACCCATGAATCAGTAATGGGCATGTCCAAGCAACAATAGGAGTTTTCCCAAGAGGGACATCTCTAACAAATTCCAGACCAATCTTGCAGAGTAGCAGAATTCAGATAGATAAGGATAAACAGCCCAAATTCTAATTTCTTATCCAAATATAGATTGTGAATAACAGACCATCCTATAGGATTGCGAACAGCAGTGAATCTGTGGGGAAATTTGAGTGGAATATTTTCCGTCAGGCTCCCTGTTTTTTTTTTTTTTTTATATATATATATTATAACTTTATCTTATCATAAAAGACAACATAGTATTAGGTTTTTGTGTGTTAAGGTGAAATTAGGAGTCTGAAGGAAACTGTTCCATTTGTGACTCTTCTGAAATGGTAACCAAACCATGATGAGTAAAGCCAATGTCGATAATAAATTTGGAATGGGGGTTTACACAACCAGGACCCTCTCCCTTTAGCAGAACTGAGGAACTAGGAGAGGATGAGGAAGGAATTCGGGTTTTTCTGTCTTGGATTTTCATCACCTCCAGTATTGTCTGTCGCTTTGAGGAGGAAAAAACAGAAAAACAATATATATTCACACATTCCATTATACAAAGTGTATAAAGGAAATTTTTGACTCATAATATTGTGGAGGTTAAACTGCAAGTATATTCAACACAGAAATGCAAGAAGTTTGAATTATTACATGCTGTATGTCCTGTCCTTGTTTTCCTTCAAATATTAGTTTCTAGCCAGCACATCGGAATACACAAAACTTTTTAATTTTAGCATTTGCAGCCATTGTCATGCCCTTGGGTCCTCAAAAAACATAGGTAGTGGCAACATTCAGCCATCTCCCATATCGCACCTTTGACCCACACCAGTGTGGAAATATCTCCTGATAAGAACCGCACTGGGTGCATACTCAACATTGAGTCCATATGAATGTCACATTTCCACTACTTCTCTAGTTGTTACTGTAGGAGGACAGAAGAAATGCAAGATGTAGACACAGCTCTGGTTGTGGCACAAGATCATTCAAGCACTCAGCTCAAGGAAGAAATGACAGCGATAGTAACGCTCATGAAGCGTCCAGTACACAGTTATAAGAATCTAGACATGATTATTTTTTTTGTTATTCATTTCTGATTTTGCAAAAAGTTTTATCATTCACAGACTTGTCCCTTCCCATAATTCTTACTGTTCTTCTATATTTTGCTTATGAGAATTGTCATCAAACAGCATTGACACATTATGCTCTTATTAAAAAGCTAAAAATAAAAATATAATGAGTTTAGAGTAGAGAACAAAAGATGTAATTCAGACCATGTACACATTCTCTTTGTTGTAAAACTATGTACCAAACCAAACTGAATAATATAATTATGCAAGATTTGCTGCCATGTAATTATACTCTCTTGACAAAAGTCAATTTATACATCAATTTGTACTGTTTGAATAACTGTTTCAAAATAAATTATTCTATTAAAATGCCCACAATAATCAGAAAGTCAGGAGTAGAAAAAATGTTAAATAAATTATTGTTCATACTCTTTTTAATATATTTTATCCTTCTCTCTGCCATGCAAGACATTTTCTTGTTATTACGCTGGCTAGTCCATAGGTAGAGAACACATAATTTGCTCTGGCTCACATGGTCAGCAAAAGCACTATATAGTGTTTCCTATTCTTATTCTAATGCTATTCTATTCTTCTCAGCAAGGCATCACTATAGTTGCATAGTATATAATGGAGTATATAATAGTCTCCTTTCTAGAAATGCATGAACAAATGTTGTTAATGTTTGCAAAGCAGAGTCTTTCTTTCCTTCTTTCCTTCTTCCTTTCTTCCTTTTTTCCTTTCTTCCTCACTTTTGCTCTCTAATAGAACATTGAGTGAAAGGTTTTTTTTTTTTATTTCATATCAATACTCTCCATTTTTATTACATAGAGTATGATCCAACAGCCAGTGTTCCATGTGGAATGGAAAGTTGAAGTCCTTGAGGCCAAATTTTTCAATGTCCATTCTCCTTTTGTATAAAGGTCCCAAATTCTCCCTTTTTAAGCTTCCTGCTTCTTGTAGAGACAACCTGTCTTCTATTGATGCCCTTCTGTCTAGTTGCCTTTCTTTGTAATCTTGTCTGTACAAAATTTTAGAAATGACTGTAAAGAGTAGGGGAGTAATGTCACTTGGGTGTTGCTGCTGTGAATAAAAACAGGTTGGCAACGAACAACATTGATAAAATTAAAAGCAGTGCTATTAATGAGCTGACCCTGCTGTTATTAACTGCAAGTCACTTATGAACTGGATAATCTAAGCAATTATTAAAGCATGAATGTGAATTTAGCTAATGCTCTTGTCCTCTACATCATTATCTTAGGCATAATCACCCTTTGGTCCTTGAATGTCTTTTTCATCTGAGTGCTGAAAATCTCTGCATGATATTTTCCTTAATGAATGCAAGATGAGAAAAAATCCTGGATAGTATGGATCCTATGTTTTCTGCTACTCCTTTTGAATTTTTGAAAATTTGTTTTGCCATTCATGAAACTTGAAGTATAAATATCTCATTATACAATAACAAGTCTGCACTGATGTGTTTTCAGTCAGTTCTAAAACTGGTCTTCTAAGCCTTAGATAAACCCAGCCTTATCTAACAAATGGGGAAAAAAATGGCCTTTGCAAAGGTAAACCTATTCTTCTCTAGCCAGTTGTTGGAGAATTCAAAAAAAAATTTTGTCTTCTGGGGTCTGCCTCTCTTCTCTGACTATGGAAGAAGCCTCTATGAGTAGTTTGTAGACATCAGTAGATGTATCTTACAGACATTCAAATGTAGATACAGTGCGAACTGAGAGCAGAGTTGCAAAAGTTGTGTCCTCCTCACTGACAGTGCACTGTTGCGTAAACTGGAACAGGTGTCCATTGCAATCTTCTATATTTCCAGGATCTTAGTTTGTTACTTTCTCATGGCAGTGACACTAATTTCCCAAGCCATTCTTAAAAACAGCTGGATGGAATTAGCAAGCTTTGTGTGGATGCTGCAGTCCCTGTTCTCTGCCCCCATGAAGCTCCCAGTTCATTACTGTTTGTTTGCAGATACTTGAAATTTCGAGTGAAGAAATCTCATCTGATTCCTGATGAATGACCATGCAATTTTCAAATAATCAGCATGGCACATTTGTGTAATGTCCTCATCGATTTTAATGCAAGAAGATATATACCAAGCTGAGACATGTAACTATAAACCATTGAAGAATTAATTACTGGAGCAACGGCAAAGATTAGAAGCAAATTTTGAGATGTGGACTGTTGTTTGTTTTACTTGGTCACTAAACTATGCAAGAATTAACATAAAATCCTCCAAATTTTTGGTTTAGATTGTGTACTACTTACTCATGTAGACAAAAATTATTTGCATTAATTGTTCAGGAGGAAATGGGCCTTATAAACATAATTTGGTAGGATTCCTTGTGAGGAAGAGGTTGATTCTTTACTGTCTTCGACTGTCACTTTGTATTCAGTGATGGGAGTTGAAATGCTTATAGGGTAAGCTGTTACTTCATGAGGGTAAGAGGTTTCTATTGGTGAATGGCAATGGTTCCGAAATGCGGCAGTGTTTTGCTGTGTGTTCAGATAAAAGTAACATGAGTTACTGTACTTTGATGTAATCAGCCCCTTATTTTTGTACACTACAGAGATGAAAGCCTCATGCGGTGGAGATGTTAAGATGTCTGTGCCCAATTAGCCTGTGAGCTTTCTGCTTACCCAGTTATTGGTGATATCAATTAGGGGTGTTTGTGATGGTGCTTTCTTGTAACAGGGATCTTGTTTCTTTATACAGCATCCTTTACTGCTAAGCATTATGTAGGACTTACGAACATCAACCTGTATTCTGTATTGGATTTTTAAGAGACATCTGAGCCCTGATTTTGTCTTACTTGGCATTACTGGTCAGGTCCTGGTGTGTTTGAACTGTGTTTTAATTGATTATCATTATTAGTAATAATAATATCTTTATGCAATTGCAAAGGTCCAAATTGATTCTTAATGAGTCACTAATCCTTCAGTTGGTCTGTGCAGCCTAGCCTCTGGGTGGCTGTAGTTCATTTCAAAATCATGGAGAAGAAATTCATGGATGCTTCCCTAATAAACTTCATGCTGTTTATTTCCAAATTAAATTTCTCATTTTCAAGGAAAAATACACATTTTAGGTTTCATATCTTCTGTAACTGTCCATCTTTGTGATAAAGACACAATATTATTATCATGTCCCTTAAATTAAAAGTGCCTACTTGCTTCAAACTATTAACGTCCCCGGGCTATTCATTTTATTAAATGTTATCAGTGACAACAATGACTAAGTAAGAAACTGAAATTCATTACCTCTTTGGATGTCAATGGTGCTAGTTAAAAATATGAAACAATTATTTTACAAAAAACAAAGACTTTTTTTGCTAATAAGAAATGCATGAAAAAATCAACAACTATGGTAAATGGGAAATTTACTGTGAGATTTAAAAAAATACTTATCATGGAAAAGAAGTTTGAAAGAATTCTTGAGTATTCAGGTAGTCCATTACAAGCGAAGAAGGTATTCCCCTGCACCCTGGAGGACCAGTGCTACTTAAACCATTTCATCTGAAATTTATTTTGGCTTTTATTTTAATTCGTGCTTGATTTTGCACACAAATACATATTTTATTGAAGATAAGTTTGAAGATAGTCCCACTCCCAATTAGAAAAACCACAAAACTTTCCAATAAAAACTATTTAAACATTCTCACCATCCTTAAAAAAAGAGAAAAAGAGAAAAAAAAAGAAAAAAAAGTGGAAAGAATTCTAATTGGATTTTACTTATGTGCATGAGAAGTTTTTATTTTAATTGTAATAATTTTTTTTGATGAGGAAAATTCAGATCAGGAGTTCACTTATTAGATTTCATGGCAGGGATGCTGTTTACGGCAGGGATGCTGTCATATTTTTTCTTAACCATTAAAACTCACACACACACACACACATTCATACACAAATAGCAAACAAACAAAAAGACACAGAGAGATGATGATGAAGAGTTGGCATTTAAGATTCTTAGAAAGCAAAACTTGTGATTAACATGGCTTGCTTACTGCTTCAGGATAAAACCTGCCTCTTAATTTTTTTACAGGTTAATAACATTATGGTGTGTTGTAGAAAAGCTGTCTTTCACTGTTAGCTTAACTGTATAATGCCAATATGAGCACTCTGGTACTTTTGAGCAGCACCTAGGTGGGTTTGTATCTAGATCTTCCTCCTGCTCTCCAAGGAGGTGGTCTGTCACAGGGATTGACCCAATAGATCTAAACATATCCTGAAGGCAAAAAATCTGTTTTTTCACAAGCACTGTGGAAATGATATCTTTTCATCTAGAGGAAAAAAAAAGAAAACAAAACAAACAAACAAACACACACACACAAAAAAAAACCAAAATATGTATTTTCAAAACCAGAAAAGCTATTTCCATCACGTCCTAAGGACTATTATGAGCCCTGCAGAAGGTGCTGGGCAAGTTTGTGATTGTGTCACACACCCATGTCCCTCTGCCTTTTCTGAGGCAATCTTCAGGCTGTTGAACTCTGTGCAAATGTCTCCCTCTGGGATATAGACTATTTTTTGCCCTATCAAAACTAGTCCTCCTGAGCAGACACTTTAGCAAAAACAGCCACTAGTTGTGATGAATCCTGGCAAGGGTTGACCGGTTTTAAAGTTCTGAATCTACACAGAACTCACAGAAGAAGCATTCTGCTTATTTTGTATATTAAAAAAGAAAAAAAATCTCCAGAATTTAAACAACTGTTTGGTCTTCTTCTTGTTTAAACCCAAAGTGCTCTCCCTCAGGTGTGTTCAATGTTTATCATATATCATGTGGAATGGGCAGTCAGAGTTTAGTATTTAGAGGGAGGCTAATCTAAATTTCACATTACCGTGTATAAATGTCTGCAGCAGCCCCTCTGTGATGCTTCTGCTGACCCTTTACTCATATCATATTAAGAGTTAAGCAATGTTGCTATATAAACACGATAATGTTAAACCTTTCTCAAAAAAAAAACAGTTGGAGACACAAACCACTCAAAATAAAATAAATAAAGGGAATGATGGCTGAAAGATCTGCTGCTTCACTCTAAACGAGTGAAAGTAGTTAGACCACCGTTGCGTCAGGCACTTCAAAGAAATTCCCATGAATGGACTGAGTGGTCAGTCCAAAAGTTTATCCTTGCTGTTACCAAGTTGTTTGCTGAATTTTAATACATGGCTTTGGCTCGGTTTATTTTCCATACTCTCCTCAGAACTGTTCTTTTATCCTGTAAGCCCTTTGGACATCAAGCAACTTCTAATAACCATGTATATGTGTGGATCACCTCACACCATGGGGTCAATCTTGGCCCTTGACCTTCAAGGAATATAAATAACAAACATGTAAAAGGATTGGATGCATTAGAGCATCAGGACTAGGTCTAGTGCCTATTTCTTCCTCCCTTAGCTCATGTATCAATATAATTTGACAGAATGATCTACAGGAGACATAGATTCAATGTAATCTTCATGTTCATGAACTTATAGCAATAGCAGGTATGACTTTGGAAGGCAACAATTTAGGAGGGAAATTTATTTCTACTTTGTGATTGATATGGATCAACCAATTGATATTTCAAAGGTCATTAACAATTTCTTCTGGCTAGAGTAAAATATTAAAATATACAGACTGAGAATTATTGTTATTCTTGAATGAAAAAGTAATCAGTTCCTTGCTATTTTATGTCATTTGCTATTACTACCAAAATAGGGGGGGGTGCATGTGTATAATTTATTCATCCAGGACTCTCAGCAGAGATGCAGCATCTGGTTGCTCAATGAAGTCTTGTATTTCACTCAATTTTCCAGGTGAATTGGCTAGAAAATATAAATATAAACTTGATAAATACCAACCACTGCTTCTGTGTCCGAGGAATTAATTTCCCAGCCTCAAGGTAAAGACCACACAGCCATCATGTGCACATAAACAGCAAAAACAACACTGATTCGCTGTATTGTACTGGTGGCAGTGGCACTCACCTCTAACTCTTCTGTCTCCGATTTCATTTGAGAAATATGCAAATGCAAGGTTGTTAAAGTAGCTGATTGCAGAAATACCCATATTTCCCATAATACCCATAATACCCATCAGTAGGGGGGTTGCCCCACTGTCCTGGCTAAATTCCAACTCTGATAATTATGCACTACCTACCTAAATTCTTTTGTATTATTTAACAGGCACTTAAACTGCAGATCAAGATTCCTCAAAAAATTTTCTTTGGCTTCTAATCAAAGACTTGCTTTGCTCATGCTTTATCTTCTGTCTGATTCCCCTCTGTAAAGAAGAGGATGCACAGTGCTTTGCTCGTATAAATATGTTCTTAAATTTACAAAAAAATATGGTGAAAAAAATTCTTGCAGGTCTACTTGTGGTGACCTTGAGATCTTTTTGGTCATGTAGAAAGGAAAGCCTGAAATGTGAATTTTCTAAGGGAATATCTAGTTTCCTCTCACTGGGCATCGTAATAGGGAAATATTTCTGTTTTCTTGCATGAGTAACCAGATACAAAACAGCTGTAATAATTCCTCTAACTAACTGGGGGATGGTTTTAGGATTCATGATTTAATAAGGTGCTGGTTTGGTGCAGATATAGAAAAGGAGAGCTGTTGTGATGATGTCATTGAACCAATTTTGTCTGAATGTAGGAATAGGCTCCCATATTTTGAAGCCAGGTGAGAGAAATTTTATTCTCTCTTCCCTAAATGTACTCATGAGAGAAGGATTTATCTTGTAATTAAGTCTGCTTGCAGATACAGATCTGTATTCAAATCTTTCCTCCTAACTCCATTCTTAAATTCTGATCACAGTTTGAGTGACAGAGACCATTTGGATTTACTGAAGTTGACAAAAGGATCTACTTTAATGAACAGTATTTAAAAGTATTAAATCAGAGAAAAAATATGTTTGAATATATTCATGGATTGATCTTTAGCCTTTCAACTATTTGAAACCCAGTTCCTCCAACTGCTGGCTTAAGCATGAAAATTATATATTGGCCATGTCATATTAAGCAGCTCACACTCATACCCTAAATAGCGTGCAGCTAGGAGAACCTTAATCACATAAAGGTTTTAGTTTCATTTCACACGTGAAGGACCAAATTCATCACACTTTGTTCTAGGCATTGACCTGAATGCCCACTTTGGGATCATAGTGAATACAGAGAGACTCTGCCTCTATTTAGGAAATTTTGGCTGTTTAGAAGTCAATGATGATCTCTCCAGCACTGTTTTCCTGAGCTTCAGCACCACTTTCAAACTCCTCTTGAGCTATCAGAGCTGTTAAAAAAAAAAAAAAAAAAAAAAAAAAGCTTAGGCTGCCTTGCTTTGCAAAGCAAATCACATGCTGAGTCCTTTACAGATTTAGAATCTCTTATACAAGCAAACTGTAATGTGTGATTGTAATAACAGTTTTATTTTGTCTTTCCAAATAATGTTAGGCAGGTGCCATTATTTAAGAATACTTCTAAAGATAGAGGTAATTGTATGAACTTTCTTTTATTTCCATAATTTTTATGTTACACTTTCCTCTTTTTTTTTTTTTTCTCCACAGACACATAATAAAGTACAGTAAAGTGAGGCTTGAGGTTTTGAGTTTGAGCTGGGTTGAAATAAAACCTATTTTCAGTGGCTTCATTTTTATTTACCAAAGCAATTATCTTTCTTATCACTGGTTGATATTTTAAAGTTGACATACTTAATTTCTAGACCTCCTAATTCCAACAAAATAAACTTTTCACATTATAATATAGAATTGCAATAAATACGAGAACTAATTGGCTTGAAAGAATGCATTAGTAATATAGTACTGGGTCATTAATCGGTGTCTGAGCTTACAGAAATGCAAAAAGAAAATACTCTGCTGGCTGATAAACCACATATGAATAATAAATAGAATGGAGATTTGGCTGCTAAGATAAAACTATCATGCACCTGCCAACCTGACATTTAAAGAATTTGTCAACAATCTAAAAGCTTCCCATACACTGGTGAGATACTTATTCCATCAGGACACTATTAGAATCTCAGATTTGCTGACACATTTCTGACTACGCTAGTCCTTTGCAGGCTTCTGTTTATTATTTTAATCACTTTAGAGCCCAATAAGCCTGTTCTTTGCATTTGATAAAGACCCTGCATTTTATAAGGGGTATTTTTGTCCTTACAGATTTGCAGTAGCTGTTTGCTGGATTTTTAATAATCTTTGTTTTGTGTCCCAACAGAAATTAACATACCAAAGGAGATTAGGAGATTTCTCTGTTTCTGATATTTTGACTTTTTCTGTGCTACACTCAAATTACTTGTTAAATACAGGTGTCCTCAAAGCCTGAGCTAATAACAAATCGAGTGATTTTTTTGTTATCTTGCTGCATAGTTTGTGAAATGAAGCAATACATTTCTAGCCCTTCTCTTTTCCTGAAAAAGAATGCAGATATCCATAGTGTCTTGTACTGGTCAAATTATTTTGCATGTCAAAAGAACTGGAAAAGTGCATTCAAACTCTTCTACTATTTCTTTATAACTTAAGTTCCTCATTGCTATTCTTTCCTATTTTTCCTTTACTTCACCATATTTTTTTTTCAAATACATCTCTAGTATTTTGCATTACTTCTATAGAACTGTATTGATCAATAATCTAAGTAAAAATTTAGAATGAATCTAACTAAAACTTTAGGATATATACATAAGATGTATATATATATTCTATATATATATATATATATATATGAAATTTTCAGTGTGCTCAGAGATCTTACAGCATTTTGCTCTTTGAAGGAAAATTCTAATTTCCTCTAAAAATTAGGGTCACATTGTGCTTGGCAGTAATTTCAGTCCTTATGTCTACAAGTTATAATCCAAACAGTGAAAACAACCAGCTTGAGATCAAAAAAGAGGTTGAAATTAAATTTATAAGGCTGTAAAATAGCTTAGTGGGTCTGTCTCTGCACTACTGGGCACAGGAATGCTTCCAATTTGCTATACATGGCCAGCAGACACAAACCTTGGATGCACACTGTCTCCACCTGTTCCTATGGAAATAAAACCATGTACCTGGAGGCAGGAGAGATGGGAGTTTATTGAAGCCCAATAGATGCCCAAACTGGAAAACTGTGATGTTAGGGTGTTGGAAAACACAATAGCACAAAGATACAAACATAATTTATGAGATTTGGAAAGAAGAATTAAATACTGTAACTGATTCCCAGGGCTCAAGACCCTCAAGTAGGAGCCCTGGTCAGACGTCCTTAGTTTCTAAACACTCTGGTTAAATGGCAGTAAGCAATCTGTAGCTTTATAAAATGTGAGGTCTTATATTTATAGGTATTGGCATCTGAATGGCTCATCCAGCCCATGGTATAAAAAAAAACAAAATGTACTGGCGTAGCCATGCTCAGAATAATACTATTATTTTCTTGTACTATGATAGCACCAATAATGCAGTAATAACTGTCATAACATATAAGAAGACACAATCTGAGAATGCAGTCCAAGGCTTAGGAAGTGTCAAGGTTGTAGGACAAGACATAGCACAAGTTCTTTTGTAAAATAAATATTGGGCGTCCTAACTGATTTTCCACCTACCATCAACAGTTGGTAGATTTTTGGCATACCAACCAGAGTGGTACCTTGAAAACATGTGAAAGGAAAGAAAGTAGCATCCTTATATATCGGTTTAGGGGATTTGCTCCCTGTTTAAGTGTTAGCTGAGAAGGGAACAAAAGAATGAAAAATGAGATTGTTAAGGAGGAATATACATGGGCTCTATTGCCAAACTGTGTCAATCAGATGAATTTTCTGTTCCTTCAACCTTTGTGAATCAGGTTCTCAAAGGCAAGAGAAAACATATATCCATGAAGTAAAGGCTTTTAAAGACCTTGAAAATGAAGGAAAGCAGCATGCATTTCCAGAAATAGAAAACTAGCTCAAAACCAGCAGGAAATATTAAAAGGAAAAGAAAAAGGAACTGAAATTCAATGTACGTAACAAAGCAGTATATGTTCCTGAAGAACCTTGCTTCTAGAAAATGTTGAAGATTTTATATACAAATTTAGCATTAACCTTCATTCTCGTCTATGTTTGAGCTCCCAAAATGGTATGTCCTAGAGACACTGAAAAAGGTAAAGGAGAGAAAATTCAGACAAGATTTTGGAATGAGATCAGTGAATAGAAATAGGAGAATGTGTTAAAATATTTAAAATACATGCAGGTTATTATAAACTCACAGAGACTGACATTTGGTTGTTATCCTTTGGTGTCTCTTTATTGAGACAATATTACTCCACCAGATTTTACTGGACTATCCAAACATCCATGAATATGTTATTTCTACACTTTACAATTTAATGAAAATACAAGAAAATATCTTTCATTTTTAATACCAGGATTTTTTTCATGCTAAATGGCATTCATTATCAAATATACATATACCCCTCTATAGATGAAAAGGAACTGATATAGATTCTTCTAAGATTTGAATTTATCCTTTCCTAGAGCATAAAGCAGATAAATACTGTTCACATTAAACTTTCCATAAAACTCCCATATCACCAAAATGGATAGAAGTATACCTCTGCTAAAGTAAACGAGAGAAGTGTTCATCTCTGATCTCTAGCTTTGTAAAGTATAAAAAAGCAAGTGAAAAAGGAAAAAAATGCAGCAAAAGTGTTGGTAGCTTAATGGATGGTCTATATTAAGCTTCGGAGTTCTTTTTCTCAACCCAAATCTATTTTTCATCTGAAAAATTCTGTACAGTCAGGCAGGTCATCCATCATTGAAACACTTATCAGATGTAAAGCAATTAGAGAGTAGCTGTTGTCCTGAAATAATGAAGGGCTGATTGTATGCATCTATAGCTGAATAATGAAATATAAAAGGAAGAGACATTGGAAAAGAGAAGTGGATGAGGAAAAAAGTTTCTTAGTACAGCTCAAAACCAGGTCTTTAGTTCTCACAGGAAAGCAAAAAGAGGACTGTATGTCATTGTAACTTTGCTTTCTTTAGCTCCATGTTATGGGGGCCAGATATAAGCACTATATGCACACAAACACACATTATATATGTGTGTATGTACTGTATTCCCAAAGGATTTCTCTTTATTTGTTGCCCATATTGGTTCTGCAAATGTCTGTGCAATTTGAACGTGCAGATATAAACACATAGATCCACACATCAATGGTACAGCTAACTTCTGGAAACAAGTGACCTCCTTGTCATCTTATAAACTCCTCCTTCATACAGTACTTACTGTGACACTTACAAAAATAACCTAATAACTTAATGGTGAGTAACCTGAGCAGATGAGAAATCCATCCATAACAGTGATAATCAACTGCCTCATTTTTAGGTCCTGTTCACTCCCTGTCTTTGCTCCTTCTTTTTTGGCTGTGATTTAAACTTCAGGGGAAGGAGAGGGGGGTTAAAAAATAAACTAAAAAGTAAAATAAAAATCCCAGTAGAAGACAGACCCTGCTGGACCAATGACTTCCAAATAATTCTTTGAAAGATCGCTGCACCCATATAGACTCAAATAATTCAGATATTTTTAAATATTAATGAAAAAAAAGATCCTCCAGAAATATCAACATCTGGTCAGCCATCACTATGGATTATGTACTGATTAAAACAAAAAGAACAACAACAAAAAAACAAAAACAAAAAAGACTTACATGACAGGGAAGGGAAATGTTTGTTAGTTTATTAAGGAAGTGGACGGTTACTACTAAGAGGAAGTAAGGATGATTTTTAAAAGCTATTATCACAATGGCTGTCACGAAAAAGAACATGAGTTAAGAGACTGAAATATTAAATTCAGGGGATGAGTGGTCCTTGTTCCATTGATTTCTATTTAAGGTCTTTTGCCTTAAGTACAAGCATATTGCCTATTTCCATATTCCCAGCACAGTGATAAGTATAATCACATTCCGTGTTGAATTATTCATAAATAAAAATGTAACAACAACACAGTCTTGTTCCTATTTTAGATATATAAACTTTAAAGAAAATGCCCCTGCTTCTGTCATTTTCTGCTAGTCTTTCAAGATGAACATTCACTGAACAGCAATCACTCTTTGATGGAAACAAGTGCTGACCACCCACCTGAGATTTTGTTGTGGGAGGACAGGCATTGTATTACGAGGAAATAACACAAAGAACTTAAACCTGGAACATCCTGACCAGATGCTTCAGTATTTGGCCTCTAATTAAATTTTATAGGCTGATGTTGCCCAACACACTACAGAGCATCTGGATTGTGTCCTTCCAGTCTCCTACATTTGGCAACTATATACAAAATAGACAAAAAATGGATAAATATACAAAAGAGATGTCATTGTCATGAATGCTGAATGAAGGCAGGGTCCAGAAACAGAAAGGGACAGCTATTCCAGATACATATAGCTGCTTTTGAGGATGTTAAATACCTTACTTAGGTCTACAGGTGCTTTCAGTGCCTTGGCAGGGATTCTAGAAAGGGCATGTAGCTCTTTGTGTTTGTTTATTTGTTCTGAAGTGATACAGACTTATTTTTTCTTGGGACTTCAGAGTCTTTAGCTTCCACCACAGCCAGCAGCCTAGAACCCTGTTGCTACTGAAAGGATTTACTCCCTTATTTCTCTTGTGTCTGGTAAGTACCTTAAAGCATTATATAAAGTAAAACCACATGAGTAAATCAGTTCAACATCAAATCATAGATGTCAGAACTTCCCATTTATATTACAGTTTTACTCTGTGCTGAGTCTTCATTGATTATGTGTTGGTTGCCCTTGTCATAAGAAGGTTGGTTTGTTCTTCATAAGCAGTTTAAGGTCTCTCATCAACAGAGAGCTTGTACTGAGGATGGTGGACATTTCTTTCAATGGTTACTACAGAGACCAGGATCCAAGAATTTTGAGTGCAATGTCTGAGTGTTCTAATGACTAATGAGTAAAGTGGGAAAGTTATGTCACTTATTTACAATTAAAATATACAAAGGGAAATCTAAAAGTATAAAAAGCTTAATATAATTATAACTAATATAATTAAACAAAAGAAGGTTAATATAACCATATCAGTGTTGGTTTGATATTATACTTATCCTAATGTTCTACAGAAAGGAAGGAATATTTTTTACATTAGGATTTATGCTCAGAAGGACTCTATAAAAGGGTAAAGAAATGGCTTGTTACAATAGTGGCCTGGAACCTGCCAAAAAGTAAATGAAATGGAGTTTGGAATGGCTGGAGTTATCATGCAATGTACCCAGTCATCACTTTCAAGATAGAGACTCAAAAGCAACATCCACATCGATGCAGCAGAATAACCAGAATAAAACATCAGCTGAACAGACTAGATGGCAACTGTAGCTCCAGAGATCAAACTCAGCAGCAGTAAACATACTTGTCACTAAGGTCTTCCATCATTGTGAAATGATAAAAATCATTGAAACATCACCAATCAAAGAGGCAAATGTGTCCTTTTGTCTTT
>NW_010577767.1:221326-257464 GCF_000705375.1 Tinamus guttatus
GAAGGAAGGAAGGAAGGAAGGAAGGAAGGAAGGAAGGAAGGAAGGAAGGAAGGAAGGAAGGAATGTCTCTAATTGTTGGAACTGGGGATGAAAGTCCAAGGAAATTACCTAGTCTTATGTTTTCACTGGAGCATCAACTCCTGATCATTAGTGAAGGAGGAATATCTAACATACACTGTCCAGTACTTCAACCCATTTATCATTTTTTTTCAGTTTTTTATTATGTGGAAGTCAAAAGGAAGGTGTCAGAATTTTTCCATCAGGTTTTAATTTTAATTCAAGTGATAACTACTCTCCCTCCCTTGCCACATAATTTCCAGTATTCTTCTAATTATTAACTAAATTTTTAAAAGTATTTATCCTAGTACTTATATTCTCCAGATTTAGTGTTATGCAAATAAACACAAGAGCAGCACATATAGGGATAGTATTTTTGAACAATATTAATCACAATTTCTGGTGCTTTTCAATCATTTTGAAAGAGAATATGCTGTTTCTGAAATGACATATTGCCAGGTAAAAAAGCTTCTTTCTTTTGTTCAGTCTTGCCTTATGCATTGATGACTAGAATGTTAATGCAATAATTTACAGCTGCATTATCTTTATGGTTATGTGTTATAATAACTTAATGGAGCAGAAATGCATTGCAGATGGACAGATAAAACCTGCCTGTGAAAATTAGACAAGAAATGGAATTTCTTTGGGTAAAGAATGTACTGCACTGGAAGGGAGATGAGTTGTGTATATTAATATCAATCTAGACTCTCCCACTCCCTTATGTTTCACACATGACTTTGCCAAACCACATGTTGGATAAAGGCAGTGTGATAACTGTGAATGAAAATACAATGGATATTTTTCTCATCTTAGTAGTTCACATAGTCACAGCTGTTCCCATTTTTCTAACGCTCACTAATACATCAGAATTAGTCTTTTTTTTTTTTTTTATGTGTCACTGGGTCTTTAGCTTCTAGCAAGCCAATTATTAGGCAAGCAGGTGTAACATCATTTTAACATCCTCTCTGACAGACAAGAGTATAACAGGTAAAACTGCAGATTACTGTTGTTGGTTCTTGGAAATGTTATGCCAAACAGAAAGGGAATATAAGGAATCAAATATCATAAGTACTTTGAAGGGATGACATTATGACAGAAGATTAAAGGAGAAGGAAAAGTATCCTAATGGTTCTCTTACAGTAGTACCTATAAATCTCCGGCAAACCTTGAAGAGGTGAACTTGTTAGCTCCTGTATACCATGGGGGACCTACAGATAATCTTTAGACAGGAGAGGAGGGAAAAAAAAAACCCAGAAGTCAAGTGATTTTTATAAAATCAAAAATTAAATAGCAAAGAGAAGCTAAGTCTCCTGAATTTCTCTTTATCATCCCATTAATTTATATCTCCATGCATTTATTAATTACATATATATAGAACAGACTCCTAATTTACTGCCCTCAAGTTATTATTCCCTGTGAATTCAAGACCTTGTCAAAGGTCAAAGCATACTTCATTAGATTTACGCCAGCAGCAAAATCAAATAGCTTTATAAGATAGCCACCCTGAAATTTCTTTTTAAGAAATCTTCCTTAAGATTTGCTAAACAGTCCCCTTGAGAAGTTTTTGAAGCTCCTATCAACACTATTTTTGATTCAGGAATTATAGTCCTCCAAAGACTAGTTAGTTAATCTTCAAAAGTTATTTAGGTTTTGTTGAGTCAGAGGAGAGGAATAAAGAGCTGCAGAAGATGATTCAACTAACTTCACTGATATGGATACATCAGGAAGGAATGAGTTCTGCTACAAAATTCTTAAGTCGTGAGAAGTTTAAGATATTACTGTTCATAGTTTAATCATGCCAAAATACCAACTGAGGTTGGGTTTGTGTTCACACAACTGGTTTTGTTAATTTCAATTCAAAAAAATAGAAGGTTAGATTGCTTTGTCACTAAGTGATGGGTCACATGTACTCTAGGGTTTGGCTGTGCCTTAAAATCCTGTTAAAAACATAGTTTTACCAGATTTCTTGTTAGAGCATCCTGCTCTCCTCACCCTTCTTCTATTATTTATATAAGAAGTACATTGTTTAACTATTGGAGGAATAAGCAGTTAGGCATAAAAGCATTGAAAAGGAATGAACAAATCTCAAGTTGTTTCCATTCCAGAAGTGATAACGACTAAAAAAAAAAAAAAATAAACAATAAAAGAATACCGGTCATATTTTGCTTTCCATCCTTGGATCTCTGCAATTGCTAATAGAGCACAGGGAAGTTCAAATGCGCATTGCAAACCTGAGGAAAACATGTTGTATTATAAGAAGCATTAACAAAAGATTATCTGGGAATTGGGATGAAATACTCTCTCAATTACCTTTGAAGGATGAATATGACAAAAGTTTTTTTTTTTTTTTTTAAAGGTGGAAAAGTTTAAGATACTCTATAGTGCAAAACTACCTAACATGGAAGAAAATAAATCAAGTCTCAGACATTATTACTTATTGCACAAGCCAGAGAGCAAATCCATTCAGCAAGAAGGATAACAAGTAGCTAATCAGATTTCTGAGATTCCAAATGCTTGGGAGAGCTGAAGAATCAATAAGTGTTTTGTGAGACTTTGAAATGAAACAGAAAATCAGAAAGAACTACTTTAGAGACTTAGGTCCTTTGTAGAAAGCTTATAGCTCTTGCTAGTCACAGAAATAAAATTTATTAAACAAACAAACAAGCAGGAACACCAGGAACTGGTTTATTCTTGGTATAATTTTTCTAACCCCAAAATAATTATGCCCTAACAGGAATAAGTTTCACCTTCTTGCCAAAAGCAAGTGAGATACAGCTATATTTAGAGGAAGAAAAGCCCCATGTGTGTATAAGTAAGTTTATGTATGCTTGGAATTTATCTTGTAAGAACATTTGCAGCCTCTATATTCGGATGATCTAATTTACTAGCAGAGACCACATTAATTTAAATATCTAGTGACAAAACTATTTATAAATACAAAACATCTTCCTTTTTCTGAAAGCAAATAATATTCTCACTTTTAAGTGTAAGTTCAAACAACAGGGGAAATTGAACCAAATTTTCCAATAGATCACTATAAGTAAACTGTGACTGCAATAGATTTTTATCATTTTCATTTTGAATTTGCTCGGAAAGTTTGCTCTGGTATGTGAAGGCAGCTTTTGCATTTATTATGGTTTTTTTTGTTTTGTTTTGTTTTTGTTTTTTCTACACACTGCAATTGAGAAAGAGCAATATATTGGGGAGAGTAAGGAGAAGTTGCATGCACACATTTGCACACTTATACATATTGAATGCATATGCACACTTCCTTAAGAAATACTGGTTAAGAAGTTTTGATTACATGTAAAAAAATTAAAAAACATCTGCATATTGCAACAGACTTAATTAATGAATTAATGAATGCAGAAATCTGTTTGATGTGGTCTGATGCAGCCTTTGATCCTTTTCTCACTTTTACATTTGGGAGGAAGGAAGACCACAGGAGAAAGATCTCTTGGTGAGAGAACCTCTTGGAAAACTAGAAGGAGGTTGGATCTGCTCTGATTTCTGGAAGTCACAGATATTCTCCCCATCTGTCAGTTTCCTGATGACTCCAGAAGACTTATTCATGGTTAGAAAGGAAATCATTGGTTCACTGGATTATTTTGTTAATCTAATTTATTTATTTATACTGGTCATTTTGACATTTATTGCTGGTTCGTGTGACTTTTCTGTTTTATTGGGTCATAATAGGAAGAATTTGAAAGAGCATATTGAAGAATGAGAATTAACTTGGTAGAAATACTGGCTATTTGCTGGATGGCAGAGCCCAGAGGGTGGTGATAGATGGAGACGAGTCTAATTGGAGGCCTGTGGCCAGTGGTGTCCCACAAGGGAAGGTACTGGGCCCAGTGCTCTTCAACTTGTTCATCAATGACTTGGAAAAGGGCACAGAGGGGGCCCAAGGGCTCAGCAGGTTTGCAGATGATAACAAACTGGTAGCAGAGAGATGAACAGAGAGACCTAGATGGGATGGAGAGTTGGGCAGAGAGGAACCTCATGAGGTTCAACAAAGACAAGTGCAGGGTCCTACACCTGGGGAGGAATAACCCCAGGCACCTGTACAGATTAGGGGTTGACCTACTGGAAAGCAGCTCCACAGAGAGGGGATTTGAGAGTCCTGACAACAAGTTAACCATGAGTCAGCAACGTGCCCCCGTGGCCAAGAAGGCCAATGGGATCCTGGCCTGCATCAGGAGTTGCCATCAAGTGTTGCCAGCAGGTGCATGGAAGTGATCCTGCCCCTCTGTCAGCCCTGGGGAGGCCGCACCTGGAGTATTGGGGACAGTTCTGAGCTCCTCAGCACAAAAGGGACACTGAGCTTCTAGAGATGGTGCAGCGTAGAGCCGCAAAGATGATTAAGGAACTGGAGCATCTGTCTTATGAAGAAAGGGTAAGCGAGCTGGGCCTGTTTAGTCTAGAGAAAAGAAGGCTGAGAGGAGATTTGATCAACACCTTCAAGTACCTGAGGGGTGAATGTAGGGAGAGTGAGGCCAGACTCTTCTCTGTGGTGGCTGGTGACACGACATAGAGTAATGGGTGTAAGTTGAAACATAGGAAGTTAAATCTCTATATGAGGAGATTTACTTCTTTCCTGTGAGGGTGACAGAGCCCTGAAACAGGCTGCCCAGGGAGGTTGCGGAGTCTCCTCCTCTGGAGATCTTCAAAACCCACCTAGATACCACCCTGTGCCACGTGCTCTGGGTGTCCCTGCTGGAGCAGGGGGGTTGGACTAGATGATCTCTAGAGGTCCCTTCCAACCTTAACCATTCTATGATTCTGTGATTTCTGTTCATAATTTGCTACTAAAATAGGTATTTATTTTGTTATAAACTGATTTCACAGCTCAGTTCCTAATGGACGATTCATCCTGTGATAATCAAAAATGCAAGACTAACCTTGGTGGAAAGAGCCACAGTATGTTCCTCTCAGAGAACATAATCACTGCATTAAACTAGAAACTAATTCTCCTGCCTTAGTTTTATGCTATTCCTATTCATTTGCCACTGCTTTATCACTCCCACATTACTACAGCCATGACTAATGGTAAGTAACTCGTAGACAAAGCTCTTTCTCTGACATTGAAATTCGGGAGCAAGGAGAGTGCAACAATGTTCAGTAATTACATGCTTTCCCTTTTTCTTTCTTGCATTTTATTTATATTTTTATCTCGCTGAATCTTAATCGTCCATCTGCCAACTTTATAATCGTCGAGATCTTCTCTTTAAGACACACACACTCTCAATCTTCGCTGGGAAGAGTAGTTATAAAGCACATCAAGAAGAGAAAAAAAAAAAGCATCAGAGGATGGATTGCCATGTTAGCATACGCTTTCAGCTCTCATTTATGTTCCTTCTTCCTTCAACTTCAGTTTGGGGGAGGGAAATGGGAGTAGTGCTACTTTAAAAGCCATAACCTTTGGAATTAAAACGAGTTCCCAGCACAAACTGAGCAATAAAAAAGCAATCATATCACCAGGCTGCTGGCCCTTATTATTTTAGCATCAGTGTGATGGGCTTTAAAAGCTTTAGACATGCTGGGAAAGTTAAATACACGTGTTCCATTTAAAACTGACCAGCATTTAAATATGCAGACACCTGCCACGACAAGCAGTCAAGGGATTGCACTTTCATTTTATAAATGGAATAAAACTGCTCACTAGAATGGCATGACATCTGTGCGGATATTTGTTTAGTTGCTAGTGGTGTACTTAATGTAAGGGATTTAGAGTATTAGGTTCAGACAGTGTACCGCACACCACCCCTCCCCACAGTGACTCGTCTATTGAAGGCAAGATTTAAGTAGTTGAACAAAGTGATCCTTTTGTCTGACATGAAATAAAGGAGACGTGTGCAGGGGTGAGGAGGTTTGTGCTCCAGCTTTTCCTTCCTGCAAGACAACTATTAACTGTGTCAGCAGCGGGAACAGTGCATGGCATTTGCTCTTGAGATGTTGGCATGGGGATGGTGGGGGGAAAAAGAAGACATTCTGATTCACTGGCCAAATGGAATAAAACCTCCTATGGATCTGAGATTTTGAGCAGAGATGATTTTATCTCCTTTTTGGTCAGGTTTAGTCTGTTTTAAAGTTTAAACTCAAATTTGATTTTGAAAACCAAACATTGATTTGAAACCAAATATTGTCTTGAAACAAATCTATATTGTGTAATATTTTGTAAATATTTGAACTAAACATTTGGATTTTTTTTTTACAAATATTTTTCTCTCTTTCACTTGGATCTGAGCATAGTTTTAGTGGTCCTAAAACTTAAGACTTTAGATGCCCTTGGGGACGCAGAGGTCTGAAATTATTTCTTACTGCAAAAGATTTCCTCATGGCTAGCTTCCCCTTCTTTCACCCCATCACATGGTGAAGACACAGAGATAAAGCCAATTCCACAGTTATTAATCACTTACTTTCATCTTTTCTATGATGTACTGTCTTTGTCATGTGCTTTTCCCACTCTCCTCCTTTCCCCTATACCCATGCAAAGGCAGTGCTGTGCCATAGCTTTTATTGATGCTTCCTTTGGTCTTTTCTGTTACAGAACAGAGATCTGCCAACTATTATCTCACATAAATAATTTGTCAGTGTCTCCTATTTGGCCCTCTGCAAAAATTTTCTAGCCTTTATTGTGTTTTGAAGTAATAAAACCATTAATGAAAATTTGGGCTATTGATATCCATGCTGATTTTCTTCCTTTTCCACAATAATGGTTATCTGTAAAAAGACCATCCTCAAACAATAATCTCAAAGAGGAAAGCTTATGGTCCTCATTGTGTTCGGTGTCACTGCTGATGTAATTTAAAGTAGCACGAAGTAAGGAAAGGATCAGTGTGAGGGTTAATCAATTCTATATTCTAAGACATAATTTGGTATCCATGGATTTTTGTATGGCAGAAATATGAAGATAAATGATTCTGCCTGATTGTGATGCTGCTAGGAAATATTTTTAATGCCAGAAGGGAAAGACGGTGCATTCTTATATCCCCTGGATACTGCTTAAGAGTATAACACCCTAAGTTGACTTTTATATTCTAAATAGGAATATGCAAAATTTATACTAAAAATAAATGCCAGAAATAAATAATAAAGAGAAACTAAACTTGGAGAAAAAAATTATTTATTTATTTATTTAAAAAGCGGCCTATACTGTGTACTTATTTATCTAGCACTTTAACACATGAGCTTTTCGTAAGATTTAATGCTACCCTAAGAAGCAGGATGCTCTTACTCTATTTTAGGGACAAGAACTGTTAAAATACAAAGGTTTGACTTCATTGCAGATCTAGTGCAATTTGTACCCAGGCCTGAATACTTAACGCTATATCATCCCCTGCAAGGATCATTGTGATTTTCTGACAGTTTTCCTTTCTGTGCTGAGTTGCTCGGAAATACCAACAGGACAGTGCAGAAAACAATCTTATTCTATATGATTTTTCACTAAATTTTCCCCTGACATTCTGTGATCCCCATCCTTTTCAAGTTTCGAGTTTCAAGTTTCATACTTGTTGTGACAGCTTCAACAAGCAATGAAAAATATGGCATGACTCTGTTTTTCTGGACTCTGACCTTTATTGAACATTCAATTAGAAATATTCCTCGCTGATTCTTTTTATCTTCTCTTAGAAAAAGATGTTCCAGGAATGCAATGAGAAAATTTTCTTTGTAAGTTCTCTGTCCAGGATTTACTGATAACATAAATCTAAATGAAATATTCAAAATCCTTTTGGAGTGTTCTTTAGGTATGAACCTATAAGTGCTTTGAAATGCATCCTTTTCTTTATAGAAACTAGGGAACACATTATACCACTATAAGCAATTCAGACGCACACCACATATTCTTTGGGATATGTTTAACAGCGGTGTAAATCAGTGCATCAACACCAACTTGAAGAATAAATCTATTCATATTTTAGTTCAAAAAATACAACAGTAATTAGTTATTGATGAGTCAGAGATAAAATAGGAACATAAAATTGCCATTCTGCCTCAGCCTGTAAGTGTTTAGCCATTTGAGGAGCTGAAATGGGACAACTGGAAAGAAATTCATAGTGTGCTAATATTTCAACTACAAAAGCCTTTTGAATTCTAGATTGTCAGTGCCAAATGGCATATATAATCTTATCAGTTCATAGTATCCCACAACACACTATCATTAGCTCTTCAGGCAGACTGATGGAAATGGTGCCTGTTACATCGCTGTAAAACCAACCAGCCCATTATAGAATCTCTTGACAATTTACTGAGTTTCAGGGTAAAAAAAATCTAGATGATTAACAGTAAAAGCCATGGCAAGACCTGAAGATGGACCATGATTGTCCATACTATAAATTATTTGCACATTCTTCATCATGATTACGGTTCAGGTATACTTCAGGGTTAAAGGTGGAGCAGGATCACTCTCAGTAAACATGCCATTGAGCTGTTTTGTAAGTGACAGAAGGACTCAGCCCTTGACCCAGTGTATATTAATAAAGATGTTAACTGTGGGGTCAAAGCATTCTGGATTGAATTTTCTCCCCAAAACTTCCCTCCAAATTTGCTACTGAATACCTCTGCCAGTCTGAGTTTTGTACTTTTTACTTTATTGCTCGTGATCAGTCAGCACTGAGAGCTCCTTTTAATCCTGATACTGGCTTCTTTTTCTACTGGCATTAGCAATTTATTTGGATGGGACCTTAAATTCCTTAGCCTCATTGAATATCTCTTGCCATTGAATGAATATATTGCTTCCTCTTCCCCCTTCCTTTTTTAAAAACAGAGAGGAGATTCTTCTCGGTATCATTTCAAGGATTTTTTTTTTTTGTAGTCTGTTGTTTATTCAATTTATACCCCATGAGACAGAAATACATTATATATTATATAATATAATATAATTAATATAATATAATGTAACAAGGACTAGGTAATTACTCTGTATAACCCCACATAAGACTTGGGAATTTTTCAATATGAAAGGCCAGAAGGAGTGAAAGATAAACACGTTCTTGAACTTCTGCATTAACCTATACTTATGCTTAAGTGTAACAAAATTAGCACAGAAATATTATCTGACAACAGGAGGCATAACAGTCCAAAAAGGGCAGGTTCAATCCAACAGCCACTGAAATGAATGAAAAGACTTCCGTGCGTCCTGGATCAGTCTGTAAGCAGTGAATAGTGGTGAGGTATCCTTAGTGCTGCCAGCACAGCTGCAAGAACAGCACACACAAAAAGCAAATGATGAAGGGAGAGTATTTTCAGCCTGGCATCTGGGTCCTTTGACTGCCATTTCAAAAAGGAGAAGGAGGAGCCTTGTGGAACAGGCTCTGGTAATTGCCCTCTTCCTTTCCCATTAAAGGCCACCTCGATGCTTTGAAAGTCAATTTTTACTCTTTTTTTTTTTCTTTCTTTTTATGGTTATTTTTAGCTTGCATCCAAGTGAAGTTTCATCAGTAATGAAACTTAGGACCTTCTGCTCTAGAAATGAAGGTCTCCGCCCAATGGGTACAGTGGCTGCTCTGGTCGCTCTGCTAAAAAAGAAAGTGATGGGCTCATGAATGCGACAATTGCCTTTCATCTTGTAGAATACGTCAGATATGTAAACATCAGTTTCAGGTTAAGTCCAGTAGACTTCTACAAATTTTTTTTTTTAGCCCATCTTCCCTTACCTGTAGGAGGTAGCTTACAAAGAGTAAATCAAAAGGCATTTAATTCCTAAAGAACTGGAAGACAATTTCAGTCAAAAAGGTATGTCTTTGCCAGTGTTTGTCTATGACTTGACAGCCTTCTCCAAGAACCATCATTTAAAACAATATAAAGTAGGCAGCCATAAAGAGGGAACAATATCTTTTTTCTAGCTTTCAAAAGTCTAAAATTTGCTTCAGTTAAAGATTTTAATTCATCTATTTTAAATCAGATGAAATTATGCAATATTTCTAGTTGAAATTCCACATTTTAAAATGCAACGTGCTTGATTCAGAGGCATTGTATCCAATGACTTCTCAAATAATATATACTTTTAAACTGTCTTCTATTTTGAACTCATTTAATGTGTTATTTACAATGAAGATGTACTTCAGAATATACTTTTTTTTTCTTTTCTTTTTTTAATGATTTTCCAAAGGTAAGTGCCAGAGTTACTTCAACCATCTTTTCTTTGACAGTTTCCTGAAATAATTGTTCCAAGTTAATCTAGTCAGGGACTGACTATTGTGTGTTTGCATATGATCTCTGCAAGAACCCCTCAGTGCTACTGGGATGAATCAAGAAGACAGAAGGTCTGAAATGCTATGAAAGTAGCTCCCCAGAAGTGTACTACACTCTTTTCTACCACCTTGTCATCCACATGGTGTCTAAGAAGCCAGGAGTCTTTGTGTGGGGGACAAAGTTAGCTCTGTTCCTGTCTACCTGTCTTCTGCAGGGAGTACAATTCCCTCTGACAGTTGGAATATTTGAAACATATGTAGAAGCTAATATTAAAAACAGGATATTTTTAAAAGGGAAATTAATGAGAAATCTAAAAGAAGAGCTCATAGGCTTGCATAATACTCCATTATTTCAAACTATTGCCAGTGATGATGTCATTTAGCACTTTCTTTTTTTTTTAATCAGAAACAACACCCTCCAAGCTGTTCAGTTGCTTCTTGCCTTTCATCTGCCAGAATAAAAGACTCAAGATGGAATAAACTTGCCTAAACAAGTTATTAATTCTGTTAATTTTTAGAAGGGCTGAACTAATTCATTCAACACGCACACGAAGAATTGATTTTAGAGTAGGTAACATTTGATAGTGATTTATTTTCTAAGATTTTTTCCACAGATATTTTTACTGTTGTAAACAACAGTAAAAAATACTCTGCTCCATCCTTCTGTTTTCACTTTGACTATATTAAGTTGATGGTAACTACAAAGTAAGGCAGCTCAGACCCACATAAAGCAAAAGATACTACTGTCCATACATTTCTTCCAAATTTATCCACAAAACCTCTTTTCTAAGGTCATTCCTTAGTTTCTACCCACAACAACATCTTTTCTCCCCCTCAAATTCTCTTTTCCAGAGCTGCTCTTCCAATTCCATTGTTCTGTGCCTTTTCTATATGGGCATAATTTCATGAAGTTACAGCAAAAGTTGCTTCTCTAGAACTATGGTTCCATACTATATTTACTATTGGGCAGAGTGCCTTTCAAAATTTTTTCTTTCCTTATCATACATTTCCAGAGATGTTCTGTGTATCTGACAGTGAAGCAAACCCATCTCATGCTCAATATCTAGGGTACCTTTGGAGTAACCAGTTTTGCAGCTGCTGCTGTTCACTAATTTATATTCAATGTCTTGATCTTGAGGACATGGGCTCCTTTCATCCTTCTCTGGTTTAAAACTTCTCCATGTTTTGCATAGTTCTTGAAGCTGTGTCTGAAACTCTGTAATGAGATACTGTTCACTTTTTCAAACTTTTTTTTTCCCTTTTCTCTGTAATTCTTTCTTAAATCATAAGGTAACCCACTACATTACACTATTTAATGAAAATGATCCTCCCTTTTCCTCTTGATTAAAGTCTTACTTTGGTTTTTTTCTTTGCTTCTTAGAGTAAGATTAAGGGACAAGGTGCTTTCTGAGAGTAGATCTGAAAAGGGATTAGATGCCTGGATTAACAGGTAGATCTGGTGTTTCATGTAGTTGTGCTAAAATGTATAAAAACACCGGAAACAACCCAGAAATGTAGTGTATTGTGTTGAATGTAGGTACCTCAGTTGCTTGAAATGTTAATGAAGATGGTTAGACTCTGATGGCAATCTATGAGAAGGGAAGGGAAGGGAAGGGTAGGGAAGGGAAGGGTATTGCAAAGTGAATTGCTGATACCTAATCAAAAAAAAAAAAAAAAGTTATGTCTCGATTCCTGCTCTGTCCTGCATCTATGCATGTAATGGTGCAAAGATCTATCCTTAAGATGGTCACCTAAATGAGTAAGGACCACCCTATTAGCTGGTTGGGCTATTATCTGGCTTTTGCAATATGTTCCAGATTTATAACATTTATGAAGTACTTAGATTTTTTTCATGTTCCTTCTGGCGCCGTTTAGTATTAACCTCAAAATTTTCTGGATCACTGCTTCTAGAATTAATGAAGTCAAAGCACTGGCCATGCAAATGGTGATCGGAAGGTGCTGTGTAGATTCAGAAAACAAATGCTTATTTCTAATCAGCTATTTGAGCGTTCGGCCAAGAGAACAAGAAAACTCTCATAACTTTTTTTTAAAAAAAAACAAATATATGCTACATAAACAATACCACGAATTGTGGATATAAAGATATTGCTACTTTGGTTTCAAAGCTCAGCTGTGTTCTGAGAGTCTGAACCATACTAGTTTCTGACTTAACCTGACTTTCTCTTCTTCCAAGCAATTTACACCTACAGTTCTCCCACGTTCAATAAGACCTGTGAATAGACTAGCCACTATCACCTATTATCTCTGAGACCTTTGCAGTGAATAGGAATATGAACAGCTAGAAATACCCTCAACTCAGTGGCAAATGACAATGACAGGAGAAGAGGAGTTTCGTTTCTTTTTTTTTTTTTTTTAGCCGGAGAGCGGGGCATAGAGAGAACAGAGATTTTTTTCTAGTTCTTCTAACTCACTACGCTTTTTAAATCACTGAAGTAATTACATATAAAACAGACGAGGTATTGTGCTCTGGTTGCAGGCAAATTTTAGGGCTGAACTGCTAAATACATTGTATTCCCCCCATAAAGCCATAATTAAAAATATCTGTGTTTCCATCAAGGAGCAGTGAGGGCTATCTGCTCCAAAAGGGATGGAGAGCAGAAGGGATCCCCATGCAGGCCACATTGGTTTGATCTTTTGGGGGAATTATGGAATTTTATTCCCAAAGAAAGGCTTGAGTCATCTTTGACTATTTTTCTGACAGTTTTGGACTAATTTTCTCTGACTAAAGCAGAGGGCTCCAACAAACACTGATGTAATTTTCCTAATTCGTAGAAGAGCTCTGCTCTGTTCTTTGATTTGGACTTCTCTTGCCTAACTTTAGCCCAATTTTATGTTAAGCTAGTTATCTAGGATAAATGGAGGGCAACAAACCCATTTCCAGACTCCATCTGTCTTGGACAGCTACATGAACATAAGACAAATTACTTTTGGAAAACAATGTTTTCTTCTGGCAGTCATAAAAGAAAGTCAGTCCTTAAACACACTAGAATGATTTCAGGTAGATGGAAACTAGGAGGAATTGCCAATTGATTTTATACTATGCCTGTTTCATTTTACATTTGATACTTCCGCTTTAATGTGGAAATTAAGAGCCTAATGTGGGCATTGTGGTGGATAACACCTACACTACAGAGGTATTTTTAAAATGTATTAAAAATCCCAAAAGGCGCTCACGGGCAGCACTCTGAGTGACTCGTTCTTCATAAGATTCACTTTATCAGTTAGGCCCTAATTCTGTAGCCCTCATTCATGTGGGTAGTCTCATTACACCAAGAGACTAGAAGGAGACAGCTTGTTTAACCTGCCCAATCAAAGGGCTGAGAAGAGGTATGATTGCTGTCTATACATATATCATCAGGGTAAACACAGGAGAAGGAGAGACACTGTTTAAGATTAGGGACAATGTTGGCACAAGAACAAACGGGTATTAACTGGCTACGAATCAATTTAGGCTGGAAAATGGAACTAGGTTTCTAGTGACCGATCAATGAAGTTGTGGAACAGCCTTCCAAAAGGAGCAAGTAAGAAGAGAGTGGGTGAGGCAGGAAATAATCTCTTTTAAAGAAAAAGTTATTTAAAGTTATGGAGAAGTTGACGATGGGTGTGCTGTGATAGCAGGTGCTACATGCAATAGACTCCTTCCAATATTACGTATTCATTTATTTAACTGAGGTAAGAACAAGAGTTAGGAATGTGAAAAACTGCAGGGGAATTGGGATGTATGAATGATGTATGCAATCCATGGTCAAAGGTATTCACTCTGCTGAGGTGCAGTTCAAAACCTACACTGCTTTCTTTAGAGGAGCATTGTGACAAAGAGACAATCATATACCTCTTTTTATTTTATTTTTAGCTTTTAATTCTTAACATATGCTACCTCAGATACATGCTACAAAAAACATAATGAATGGCTCAGCATTTGGTCATTCAGGCACGGCAACCTTGGGGAGCAACTAGAGAGCATTTTAGTGCGTCTGCAACCCTGTTTGTGTACCTTCACCTGAAACTGGGTAGTGGAGTCCGGAGCTAAAACTACAAGGTCCGGCTCATCTGCTCAACTCCGACAATGGATAGATCTTTCTGTTCAACACACATTTAACATTCAGCAAGTTAAAACACATAGTTTTCCATGGGCTTCCTAATGATACTGGTTGTCCAATTCATTTATTTTTATGCCCTGATGACCGAATAAAAGAGGACACCTGTGTAGATATAGCCAGGCAGGCATTCTCACACCTTCGCTGTTTGTCTTTCTGTGGAGCTTTCTGATGTAGCTCAAGTAGCAGGTTTCTAAATTTTCTTGGACATCTCTACTGTTCTTATGCTACATTTTCCCTATCTCCAGCACTTTAAGATCTTTCTTCAAGTTTGAGTAGTTTGGGCATCAGCACAGTAAAATATGAAAAGAGTCACAGAACATGCAAATGAAAAAATAGTTATATTGTCAGTTTCTCATTATTCAAGAGGTATATGTCTGAAGCACTCCTCTGGCTTTTGGAAGCCGGCTGTGTATAATCTTTCCTCATTAAAACCAACAAACAAATAAACAAAACAAAACAACAACAACAACAACAAAACTCAAAACTATGTTCTAGCTCAGATATGGTAGCTCATGAAGTAACATAAATTGATTTTTTTTACATGACTGAAGAGGTTAGGGAAAATACTTAAAACAAATCTTCTTTATATTATCTTCTTTGTATTCAGACTGTAGTAGGATTATTTCAGCAAAGCATTTTAGCTATTTAAAGAATGAATAAAAATATACTTTTTTCAATGTGAATTATTTATTCGAAAAGAATCTTTTTACTATAGAGTGATAGCTTAAAATCTGACACCACTTATGTAACTGGCATATTTAAGATAGTATTTACATTTTTATTTGCAAATTATGCAGTTTAAATTATGCATTTATACAAAAACTACACTTCAAAAGACAAGTATTATGATAGACAACTTAAATTTGAAGGCAGTACAGTTAACGAAAGAACCTTTTTCAATACTTGCTTGATCAATTTGAGCACAATGTATTCTGAAATACATATTGGAGTTCCCATTAATAAGAAGGAAATAAAAACAAGAAAGGCATGTATAAAGAAAACAAGAGGAAAGCCATAATAGGAATTTTAACTGTAAAGCATGCATGTATCTATGCAAATGGGGGGATTTTCAAATTCGCTAGAATTCCTCTAAGATTTATCAGACCTCAGCCTTATAGTCTCCCTCTATGAATATATTCAAATCATACTTGTTTAACAGTGAGGGCAATTAACCACTGGATAAACAGCAAAAGGAAATGGTAGGTGATCCCACACTAGAAATCAAGACCTAGTTTTTCCTGGAACATACAATGCTTTTCTTTTGGGATGAATGCAGATATAAATGGGTGAAATTCAACTGTCTAGGATAAACATGAAGTCATATTAGAACTATTCATCTAACAGTATAGCTTAAAAATCTGCAAATCTCTATGTGAAAAAAAAAGTAATAGAAAGAAGGAGACATGAGCAAAGAGGTAATAATTATTAACCTTATATGCATCTTGAGTCACAAATTTGCATTTCTATAGCTTTTATAGCAAATAGTGTTTTTAAAAAGATATTTCATTACACCAAATAATTTGTTAAAAGAGCAAATTTTGTAGCTGGTTACTTATCTATTAAAAATAAACTAATCTAATGATGGAGATAAGTGCTTGCAGCTGTTTACCTTCTTTCCTCTGCATATTTTCAAGATATTTGTCCTTCTAAGCTAGGTAAATGAGTTGCACAGTGAATATATATTTTGGTACAATTATAATAGTCAATGCTTGCACAAGTGAATGACATTTTACCTGCAAATAAAAGGCAAAAAAAGAACCTTAAATTGCACCATTGCTCTGTAGCCATCTCCAAAGTGAGGAACAATGGTAGTTAAATATCACATAACAGTGTAGCAAGCGGGATCAAAAAAAATCACCAATAGAAACTAGCAGATAGATTTTGATAAAAATTTGTCTTTGACTCATGGTCCTGACTCAAATATTGATCTGAGTTTGAGTCAGAGTATCTCAAAGTGAGATTCATCTTTTTTTTTTTTTTAACTTTTTTTTTTTTACTTTTTTCTCTTTCCTTCCCCTTTTCCCTTCCCTTCCCTTCCCTTCCCTTTTCTTTTCGAGGTACACTCTCAGACAGATACATGCAGTCTCCTATGCTGTCATCATTGAAGCTTCATGGTGTTCAGGCTGCTTTTTCATTCAAACCAGAAAGTGGATAAATAAAGCAGTGAGGACCTTTCAAGGTCTAATATAACTGTTTATATCTATATGCAATTTTGTAGCTAATATTGTCACAGATTTTTCAAACTGAAGGTGGCCTGTTCCTACTGCTTGAGGTTGGAAATAATTAGACCACTTTTAATAGTAATGAATGCTCTGTAATCTCAGAAGAATATCTCTAATGACCTGTTGTTTAGACTAAGAGCTTTGCATAGTTAGGTGATTTTGGTCCTCAAAAAAACATGTGTATTTGCTTTTTAAAAAATTCTTTTTTTCATATTTAGGGGGAAGGAGTTTTGTGCTTAATGAACCCACCAAGCATTTGACCCCAAGCTAACTTTCCACCTCCCCTTGTTGTGGTGGTCTCACTCATGCTCCTTGCAAAATAGTTCAAAAGACTATGACATGACTGGTTGGGTCACCCATTTTGAATGGAGGAGCTCCATTTGAGGAGCTCAAAGCTATGATAATAGCTTCAAGATGAGATTCAGGTACATCAGCTGAGCTTTCTTAGGGAACTTGTGTAGTGTCCATTTATGCTATTTGATGTTTCTGCCAAATGCATCAATTTCATATTTACTGATTGCTAGATTCAAAGATACTTCCATTTAAAAGATAGAAGTAAGAAAGTATGAAGTCATCCTGTTGTAAAGATCTGTACTGAGGAAAACAGCAAAACCTTGGTATTTTTCCCTCTTCACTTATGTCTACTGAGAAGTTTTTTACTGAAAATTTGAAAAATAAATAATCCTAACAAAACAAAATTAAACCATGTCATATTTATTCCTTCAGATGAATAGCTTACTCACTTTGATTTCTTATCATCTTTTCATTTTGCGTTCATTCAAAATTGCTTGTACTAAAAAGGAGGAGCAGTATCTGAAACTTGATTATAGATATTTTGGAAGATATATACTTGTCTGCGTTTTAGCTCTTGAGGATCTAACTGTCAGAACAAAGAAACAAACAGAAACCCCACAAATTTTAGGATTATATTGGTCAGTGCAGAAGAAAAAAGATTTTCTTAACTGGGTGCATCCCAAACTTTGAACGGAATTAAGAACTTTCACAAGATAGGGTCGTGATAAATGGTACTGAGTCTAGTTGGAGGCCTGAGGCCAGTGCTGGCACCCAGGGATGCCCCAGTACCGGGCCCAGTACTGTTCAACATGTTCATCAATGACTTGGACGAGGGCACAGAGTGCATCCTGAGCAAGTTTGTGGATGATACGAAACGGGGTGAAGTGGCCAACACTCCTGAGGGCTGTGCTGCCATTCAGAGGGACCTTGACAGGTTGGAAAGTTGGGCAGAGAGGAACCTCATGAGGTTCAACAAGGACAGGGTCAGGGTCCTGCACCTGGGGAGGAATAACCCCAGGCACCAATACAGATCAGGGGTTGACTTGCTGGAAACAGCTCTGCAGAAAGGGATTTGGGAGTCCTGGTTGACAGCAAGTTAGCATGAGTTAGCAGTGGAGCTTCTAGAGAGGGTGTAGCATAGAGCAACAAAAATGATTAAGGACTAGAACATCTATCTTATGAGGAAAGGGTAAGCAAGCTGGGCCTGTATAGCCTAGAGAAGACTGAGCAGAGATCCGATGACTATGTGAAATTCCTGAGGGGCGAATATAGGGAGGATGGGGCCAAACTCTTCTCGGTGGTTGCGAGTGATAGGACAAGGGGTAATGTGTACAAGTTGAAACACAGGAAGTTCCAGCTCCATGTGAGGAAGAACTTCTTTCCCGTGAGGGTGACAGACCCTTGGAATAGGCTGCCCAGAGAGGTTGTGGAGTCTCCTTCTTTGGAAATCTTCAAAATCCTCCTGGATGCCACCCTGTGCCACATGCTCTAGGTGTCCCTGCTTGAGTCAGGGGCAGGGGTTGGACTAGGTGATCTCTAGAGGTTCCTTCCAACCTTAACCATTCTGTGATTCTGTGATTTCCAAACATTTGGCCCAGAGTCACAATTCTGAATCTGGGTGTTTAAAGAAGGCAGACTGAACCGGGGTTCATTTGCTGTGTCACATAAAAAGTCCGCAGTAAAAATTCAGTAATTGAACCAGGACTGAAAATGTGCATCTTCTACATCCAAAGCCACTGAATGATCCAGCAGATGGCACTGCAAATGCCAAAGCTCATTGTGTGGCTTTGAATACATTTACTCATTATACTTAAACTCAGACCAATACCCTAAACCTTAAGCATACAAAATATCGTGCTTCCAAGACCATTTTTAATTAAGGCACAGTGTGAACTGTTTAAATTTTGTTTACCTGAAGATTTGATATAAATCATACTCTATCATTAATGGATTCAATATAGAATTAACAGTCTCACATACTGAATATAATCATCAGCCTGACTGTATCTGAATCTGTTTTATCTTCTTCCTATCATGCCTCAATGCAGCTTTTCCCTTATTCCTCAACATTTCTGAAGAATTCATAGACTACTTTTATCCCAAGAACTAAGATATGAAAACTTTGTTAATACTTTAATAGCAGGCTGATATTGATGAATCTGGCACTTTCTCCTTGTAAACTTGATGCAGTTTTAAACTAATACTTTCTGAGACAAATTTTCTATTACAACCTTGTTCTGCAATATATTAAATTACGGAAAGCTCAACATTACATATAATGTCCTGATTTGTACATTCTCCTTACTTAATTTCTCTCCTTAACACGACAATATCTCATTCAAACAGATAGTTTTCATTAAATTCCTTAAATTATTGGTATTTATCTTTTCCCCAAATGCAATTCTAGAAGTCTCTTTCAGATAGAAACACCATTTCAATAGGATTAGCACAATACATAAACCAAGACAGGCTCTGTCCGCTAGGTTTTCTTTCAAGCATTCGTGACTGGGAATAAAGTTTTATAAAGCTCATGATAGCAAATAAACTACGGAAGAAATCTTTAAATGTATTTGACTGCTTAACTGTCATGGAAATCAATAGTAGTCAAATTTCTTAATATTTTACAATCAGAAGAGGAGAATTAACTGACTGTTTTTTTCAGGTTATACAAGCAGCCTTCACCATAACTAGGAAATAAATTTGTATATTCCAAGTTTTAATTTGGTACCACTGCCAAAAGATTATCCTACCTTTGAACATTACTAGAAAAAAAAGAAAAAAGAAATATTAGAAATCACCTCAGTATATTTTAATCTTGGAAAGAACTACAGATAATAACACCAAAACAGGAATAATAGGATGATGGTGTTTAATTGCTGTGTACTTACATATAAATATATATTTTACCAGAATAAAACTAGATTAATAGTTTGACTATTTTGGCAATTACATCAGTGAATATATTCTACTTACAGATTCCTATTTGCCATATAAGAGAACAACTTTGCAAAATGTTTGATTTGAAAACAAAGACAAATAGAGAGAGAATTTTGTGTAAGGGGATGAGCCCAAGATTCTTGTTAGTGTTCCTGTGAAAACAAGACCATCTCATATAGGATACAAATTAAATTTACATGACATTCCAGATGAATGTTACATGAATACATCTGTGACAAAGTGGATTAGCTTGGAGCAGAGGGAATAAAATGAATGCACATTTAGGGTAGATAACATCACGAATGGTATTTCAAATTATTCATGAACAATTACTTATTTTTTTGGTCATTTTCTCCTTTGCCCTGCAATTTGTGGTCACTGAAATGAGATATGGAGTGAGACACTCCATTTTCTTGAAAGTAGTGCCTAGGAACAGATGCTGTAGACAGATGTCTTCTTGCAAAGCACTGTGATTCATAATGCTGAATCCCTGCAGAAGCTCAGCCTCTGCAGTCCACTGGGTTCCTTCTGGGCATGGAATATTGAAGTAAGTGTGGGATAGCAGTAGTTGGACATAGTCAGGGATTCTTTCTCTTTCTTTTTCTTTTTTTTCTTTTTCTTTTTTTCTTTTTCTCTTTTTCTTTTTCTTTTTCTTTTCCTTTTTCTTTTTCTTTTTTCTTTTTCTCTTTCTCTTTCTTTTTTTTTTTTTCTTTTCCTTTTTCTTTTTTCTTTTTCTCTTTCTCTTTCTTTTTCTTTTTTTTCTTTTTCTTTTTTTCTTTTTCTCTTTTTCTTTTTCTTTTTCTTTTTCTTTTTCTTTTTCTTTTTCTTCTGTTTTATTCTTATATCTAATTCACATATATGTACATCCCTAATCTTTAGCAAATGAATTATTGCAATCTGAAGTTGTTTTGGTTTTTATGTGTGTTCTTTGCAGATTTTTTTTGTTTGTTTCTTTTAAAGCCATAAATTATCTATGAAGTTGTTATTCAGTGGCCTTTGAATAACACTAAAAAATTCTGTCTAATTTCTGAAATCTCCTGTTATTCTGTGTGAATTCATGTGCTTTTGTGAGAGCAGAACATACTGTTCATTCTTTTTTTAATCTTATATATATTCCTGCAGTCGCTTTATGGACTACCTTTTTTGTTTGTTTTAGGCACACCAGTCCTTCACAAATCACTATTTGAAAAAAAGTGCAGTAGAAAATGATTGTGATTAACACAGCAGCTCAATTGGCTACTCTAGCTCCAGGACCACACTTTCAAGGTCAAACAGGAGCGCTGTAAAAAGATATTTATCCTATTGCTGCTTGGTGGGAACTTTGCATACATTGTTCATTTTAAAATAAATGTTGATGATAAATCTGATAATCCATTTGCCTTGGCAGTTCTTTTCCTACAAGCTCAAAGAAAAGGAGGAGTAATGGCAGTGTTACCAAATCCGGCTAGATTGGGAGGAAGTTTTCCACGGCTCCTGTGGGATTTAAAGAGAATTTCAATGCATTTAAATTGCAGACTCTTTGGGTTGGGCTATGTTTTTGTGATATACACGACCCAGCATAGTGAGACCCAGGAGCTCTTTGAGTAGAGAGAGTAGAGGTAGTGGTTTACAGGTTTACAGTAGAAACAGATGAGGTAATGACATACCGTGGAGTAATTTTCCTATTGATTATCGCATATGTTGTATATATGGCTTTGTCCAGCACTATTGCTATAATGGCTTGCACGTGCATGCAGCAATACCAACCAGCAGTATATTTCATGTTTAAAAGACTTTTTTGCCATATCAGAGCTTTTCCTCTCTTCTCTGTTCTACTTGCTTTTGAAAGAACCTCAGCTCACTCCGTGTTGATAGGATTTTCCTCATTGTAATAAAGGAACATTTGAGCATGTTGAGACATGGGACAATTTGTTAATAGTCTTTGTAGCATAGTTAAATATTATTGAGATGAAGTCACTTTCCGGGGAAATTGGTCTCTGCAGCAGGCTGAAAGTGTCATTTGCATTTTTTTAAAAGTAAATATGTATGAATTCTCCTAAACCAATTATATGTCAGTCTGATTTCCTACATGCAGTATACCCTATGACATAGGGAAAGGAAATGTGAGTCTTCAGCATTAAGTCTTCAGAATTAAGGAAAAAAAAATGTAGTCACATTGTGTTTGTTCAGAAGACATTTTATTTTTTTTCCCCAAATTCTTAAAATATATATTTTAATCTTCCTTCCTTGCTATGATTAAGAGTCAAAAGCACAAACCAGAACCAAAACCAAAAACCACAATCCTATTCCCCTTGAAGGAACTCTTGAATTTCCAAATCTACTGCTCTCTATATAACATATATTTAGTATATACACACATTATTTTCAGTCTTAATCATCACTGAGAAATGGTTGTTATTTCTCTAATTACAGGGACAGAAAACAAGAAACACGTGGTCCTAGTATCACTATCAGGAATGAGATGCAACTTTTTCTTGTATATGGCTGGACCAGCCTGAACAGAGTCTCCTGGTACGTTTTGTTTTTTGCAGTAAAACCAACTCTCAAGCCGTTTCAGCAACTGTTGGGGAAAACATTATAAAGTTTTAATGAAAAGTAGCTCATCTGGCTGATTTGCTTCTCCTTTCCCCAGAAGGGACCTGATTATTTCAACTGAAGGAGGCTCTTAAGAAATGTTCAAAGATTTATAGAAACTTTGAAAGATCTCTGTGTTGTTTTCTGCTTCTGATAATGAAGCCCATGACTTATAAATACACAAAGTGAAGTGTTACTGACTTATTCTGTGTCCAAAGTAGCAATATGCTTCAGAGAAATCTTGAAATTTTGAAAAAAAAAAAGTAAAAAAGGAAGAGGATATCTAAGGGGCAGATTCCAATCCCAAAACTTTAACTCTTTAACACCATGTATGTCATAGATAGGTTTAGTCCAGGCAGTCAGTGTCTCCCAATCCCTCCAAGGGAGAAGCGAAGAACCTCAGTATCAGATGCTTCAGCTGGCTAATTTTATCTATCGCCCTGCATGAACTGCTAATGTAGGTATGGATTTAAGTCTCCATTCTCTGCCGTAGTATAGAAATACTCAAGTTAGCGAAATATGAGCAGTTTCTGTGACTAACAGTCCTATGAAGATAAGGCTTGAAAATATCTCTTTGGCCAAGCCTGTAAATGAATAAGAATCCCTTTAAATTGACTTACAATTTTGTATCCCTTTCCTTCTGTTGTAAATTTGTTTCAGAAGCTCGGTCTACAGCCATAAATTTCCAGTATTTTTATTCTGAGCTAAGCATGTGGTCTACTACCTCTATCTGCTTTTACCATAGCCGTTTTTCTTTCTTCCTAGTGCTTGCTGTCTGTACTGACTGTGCATATAAATAGAACTTGTAGCCTTTTACAGCTTTTTTTTTTATTCAAAAACTCTTCTGAGCTTTTTGTTTATTTGTTTGTTGTTTTTTATTTTCTTTTTATAATAGGCCTTCATTTCTCTAATTATCCATTAGGTTTCTCTTTACTTATGCTGTTTTGAGACAATATTTTCTGAACTACATTCACTACTCCTGAGAATCAGTAGTAACCAAAGTTACTTAATAAATGCAATGCTTTTCCATATCCACTGCTTTTTCTGAAGTGTCCTTAGATCATACCAGCTTTTCTCATCATTGCATTACACCGGTGACTCATAGACATCTTGTGATTAACTGATGTATCCAGATCCCTCTCATCTTATCATGTGGCAAGTTCTCAGCATCTACCATAACTTAATATTTTGTATTATTTAATCTTTTGTTTCACCTAGAGTTCCGCCATTGCAATCTTCAGGGTAATTGTCTCCATTTTGAATATTCCTCTGTATTGACAATATCTCTTAATTTTTTGTCACTGTGGTACTTCGACTGATTCCTCTGCTGTCTCCAGGCTGCTCTTCCTTCCTCTTCTAACACCTCCTCTGGGATTTGCACATAGTCTGAGCTAATAAATTTGTCTGGATTTAGTTAATTCTGTTCCTCGAAGACCCAGATGTTTGTCCTAAGGTTGTCTAATTCCAGGAGTCTAGGTCAAATCATAGCCTATTCACTGGAATTTCCCAACACTCATTCTTCATCTTCAAATGAAAGCCCACCTCATTGCTAGAGAACTCCTAGCTTAAATGGTAGCTCAGCTATTTCTTTTCATAGGTGTAAAACCAGTTTATCTGGTTTCCATCTAGGGAGAAAAGCAGAGTAGTTTTTTGGGCAGAGCACTACAGGAAAATCTATTAAATTGAGCTAAATAAATGTAGTTGGCATAAAGTAATGCAAACTGTTGAAGGTCTTTTTATAGGAGGGACATTTACAGTGAGGAGAATCAACAACCTTTGGCAAAATAAAACACCTCTGTGCAGGTGACTTACTTAGAAGGAATTTAAAAGGGAGTAGTTTCTTGCACATACTCAGGTGACTGATTGTAGCCTGCATGGATTTAAGAAACCATCACTGTACCTCCCACTGCCTTCCCAGGGAAAGGCAATAGATGGGATGGCACAAGAGGTCCGGCTTAAACGGACTTCCTAGGTATTAAACTCTTCGTTTAGGCACCCTTTTAACTCTAAGCATATAAGTGTAGTTAGTTTTCTTAAGTATACGTTCAAGTGCTGGGACTGAATCAAGTCTTAATGCCATGAATTTCAGCTCAGTGAAACTTAACAGTGTGACTGCTCCCTTCCCATAGTAATGCAGCTAGACAGGACTGCCAGGCACAAGAATTCAAGGTTCAGTATTGCCTGGAAGGTCCTATGGAGCTAAATACCTGCTGCAGGTGCCAAAAAAGCTTTGAAAACTGGACCCCATTTGACTAAGCTGCCACTGTCCTGTCAAATAACTTTAGAAAGTCACTTCACCTTGCTATGTCCCAATTTTCCTTATCTATGAAATGGAAGTAAATATCCTAAAGCCTAAATAAATATCCTAAAAGCCTATTTTTAAATGGCTGAGAAACACTCCACATAGTCCATATAAAATTAAACATATGCAGCTTACTTATTTTATATTAGACTTGTGTAATTAAAACTTTCTGATCTGTTCCTTGTATGTATTTGATAAGAAAAGGCAGTATAATATCTAATCACAATCAAATAACTGTGCCAGAGTTGTAAAGGAATAATATAGAGGAAAATATAGGATAAGTGTAGGATACAGAAATATACACATGGAGCTAAGCTTCTGCACTGAGAGTTACAAAAGAGAGCAACATATTATTTATGATATTTACATTTCACAGTTCTATAGCGCTTTCCAGGCTGTATACAAATGTTGGAGAGAAGCTGTGCTGCAGGAACCATTTCTGGAGCATCCTGGAGGATGACATCCAGCTGAGACACTGGGCAAAATGCTCACATCTACAGACTTCACTCAATCCCAGTGTATGTGGAAACAGTGATTAGCTATTCCAAATGCACAGGAAAGGAAGTCAGTCACTGTGAAAGGAGTTTAAAAAGAAATGACAGTCTTGTTTGCTCAGTGCAATTGCCAGGTTTCTGGCAACTTGAGAAATGGTTCTTGCCTGCATGTTTAAGCTGTAGCCTTCATTTAGACAAAGCTTTAAACTAGAACATGTTGCATGGAAATGTTTTGGGGATATAAAATGTATTTTCTTAGTATAAGAATAGTCAAGCCTCAAGGAGGTAAAAAAATTAAATGGTTGGATATCACAGTCTGCCTTTATGCAGAAATCTTTTAATATTTTGCCTGCTAATATAAAGGGCACCCTTCATATAGGATTAAATTACTTTTTAGCAATATAGTGTAAAAGGAAAGGACAGCTAATGAAAAACGAATTTTGCTCATAGTTCCATCACTTAAACTTGGACTATAGCAGATGCCGGTAGCAAAATTTTTAGGTCCCACAGAATCAAGATTTTACTCACAATTCTCTTTTGTACTGGCTCTTTATCCTTTCTACATGGCAGAAGAGCAGGTTTTGCTCCTCTTAGTCACATTAGGCTGTAGTTCACTCAGCTGTGACGAATTTCCAATTATGAACATTAAGAAGGACAGTTTTTTTTGGATGTTTATCTGTACATATAACACAATGCATCAGCATAAAGTATCACTGTGAATATGAATCTCAATTTCTCAAATGCCATAGGTACTTACAATAAGAGCTTTTTTAAAAAAAAGAAGATTGCCACCACTCTAAGCAATATAAAGCAATATACAAGCTAAATGGACAAAAAGAAAATAAAACAAAAATGTGTAGCAGTCATCAGGTGAAACAAAATCAGTTGAAGTTGAGATTAGAACGAACTCCAGCTAGAGTAGAAGACACAGGTAACCTGGCCAGTGAACATGTGTTTCTTCTGAAGGAAGGAGCACAGAAGTGTTTTCAGCAAAGTAGGTCCAGCAGAGTGGACAGAGACTGACAGGTCTCCAGGGTCTCTTATCTACCAGCCCTCTTAAAGTAATGAAAACCAACAAAGGTTTCAAAAGGTAAAACTGAGTAGCTTCAGTGTTAGGCTCCAGGAGAAAATGCCCCTCTGTCCTTGCAACTCTTCAGATGCACCCTGGACTTCTGCACAGGCTCTGAGCAGGGGACGTATGGGTCAAAAGCGTCATTTGGACTGTATTTGCTCTTTGCACAGATGTTGCGCTCTACTAGCAGAGGTGGTTGGGAGCAGCCTATTGACCACCAGTCGGACAATCCTGAGTTAAAAGATAAGCAGGAAATAGGAGAACAGTGGGCATCTATTTCTCTGCCTTTCACCAATGAGTGCTTTTGTGTGTATCTATGACAACGCTCCAAGGATGGAAATTATTCCAGCATTCACAGAATGTCTTTAAGTAGAAAGCTAAACTATGAGCAGAATAAGAGCAATGGAAGCAAGAAAATGAATTAATTGCAGCTAAGTGAAGGAAGCAGAAAATTTTCACAGACTGAAATAAGAAATATAAACAATATCATTTGCAAGAATTCAATGATGAAGGTGAAGGGCCTGTAAACTTAGAAAAATAAAAACAAACTAGGCTTCTCTTTATAGAGACTGCATAAAAAGGAAGAGTCTCCTGTCTTAAAGTGGATTCAGACTGAACTAGCTGGAAAAAGAGAGATTTTTCCTAAAATTTTACCTACTTTTTATTTTTAACTGAAAAAAAGATTGAAAACTACAGTGATACTTTAAATGCAATAGAAGAAGGGAAGGGAAGGGAAGGGAAGGGAAGGGAAGGGAAGGGAAGGGAAGGAGAAATGAATTTTGCTCATAGTTCCATCACTCAAAAGGAAATTTCTACTTTTTTCCTGATCAAATAAAGTCTGAAATCTTAGTGATATCTTTAGCCCACTCATGGAGAATATATGAAGTCTTAGTAAGGCTGCCTGCTTTCTCAAAACTTTATGGGAACTTTGATATTTCCTACATCAAAGAAAAGTAGTTGCCCAAATTAGCAGATTTCTTGGAGTCCTTGGACAGTGAGTCCCTTTCCTGTGCACATTTGAATCTCCAGTTTTGAATCTCAAAATTTCTGCATCTGTGTGAAGGTTTATACAAATCAGTCAATAAATGTGAAGGGTGAACTGAAGCATTAGCGTTGTTCAGATGGATACTTCTCCACACTCTACTGACCATATCAATCATATTTACACTGTGGTGGGAGCTTAGGCATTCTTGTCACACTAAGACACCAAAATACAGGTGCTTGCTGAGTCCCATCCCTCATTTCCATCAGAAACACAAATAATCATGGTCAAAACCAGGAATAATTGAAGAATAAAAGGATGCTAGGATTTACAATGGAAAAAATATTAATTTCAATTAGATTATTTACCTGCTGAAGTGGGGTGTTGAGCAGGGGGATTGGACTAGATGAACTCTAGAGGTCCCTTCCAACCTCATTCATTCTGTGATTCTGTGAATCAGATATGTATTTAAGTGTATTACTAAAACAGGACCATATTGTAAAAGAAAAAAGAAGAATTCATGATGACTTCCACAAAGAAAATTCTCAAAATGAAAAGACTTGAACTATATTCAATTTTTCTTTGAGTCTCTCGGCACCTGCATTCTCACCATATTAATTCTTCCATCTCCCCACATTTTTTTTTCCTTTTTGTCTTTGGCAATATGTTCATTATCTTTAATCATCCTGCCTTCAGAAAGGAAAATTTTCCTAATTAATTAGCACTTCAGACAGATGTATTTAAATGCAATTACATATTTGGTGCTTTGGGGTTTTAAACAAGTTTGATTAGAGTTAACATTGCAGTCGGCTCTGTTGCATTCATATTTGAAAAAAAAAAAAAGTTTATATTTTAGTCAACTTACAGACGCCTCGTATTCTGCTGGGATGTTACATTCCATATATATCTTGGGAGCTTTTGTTTTTTAAAATTTCTAAAGAGAAAGTCCTATTTACAGTTCATCAGGGTAACCATCTGACTGACAAAGGAGATTTTTTTTTTTAATTCTTCACAATACATGCTTAATCTAAGTATTTAGTTATGAGATTGATGAAAGTGAAGTTATATCTGGAGTACCAGGCCTCCCAGGACAAGAGGGATGTGGATCTACTAGAGAGAGTCCAGCACAGGGCTACGAGGATGATCAGGGGCCTGGAACATCTGCCCTATGAGGAGAGGCTGAGGGAGCTGGGCCTATTCAGCCTGAAGAAGAGAAGGCTGAGAGGGGATCTAATCAGGGTATATACGTACCTCAGGGGAGGCAGTGAGGAGGAGGGTGCTGGCCTCTTTTCAGTGGGGGCCACCGACAGAACTAGAAGTAATGGCCACAAACTGAGACACCAAAGGTTCCCCAGGAACTTAGGGAAATTTTTTTGAAGAGCAAGGGTGACAGAGCCCTGGAACAAGTTGCCAAGAGAGGTTGTGGAGTCTCTGTCTCTGGAGAATGTGAAAACCCGTTTTGATGCAATCTTGTGCCACATACTCTAGGTGACCCTGCATGTGCAGCGGGGTTGGACTAGATGACCTCTAGAGGTCCCTTCCAACCTTAACAATTCTATGATTCTATGGTAACCATGGCTAACTTGTAAGATTAAAGTTATTTTAGAATGGTTTGTAGAGGCAAATGATAATGTATTGCAAAACTATTCCTTTAAAACACATCTTATCATGTGTACAGGCAGGTCAGTGTATTCTCAGCTACATATTTGTAGGCAAACAAACTTGTCAAGAAAGACTTTGTATTTCTTTCTTGTTTTAATATCATTCTTTTCTGTGAAAAATTCTCCTACAGCTGCTTAACATAGAGGATCCATTGTGCTTTACCTGTCCAGAAACTTTAATAAACCCCAGTTTGTGTCTAAATGATTCCAGCACTCCAGTGCTCTCTATATTGCATACAGAGCTCTCTCATCAAAGACTTTTTTATATTTCAAATTCTTGGTAAATAAATTGTTTCCATATGTTATTCTTCATATGAATGAAACTTAAGCAGCAAACAAGACCCTGCTCGTTAGAAAGGTAAGTCATGTTTATGTCCTTATGAATTTTAGAGATCAGTTAGATTTGATCTCTATCAATTTCCATTATTTTAACACATCTGGGAAGAGGCAAATATAGTATACAGCTGTGCTGCTCCACAGGAATTGTTCCATCATATTTTGGAGCATCCATTTCCTTCCTTTCCCTGCATCAGAATACATGGGAACTCTATGATGTTAAGTATTTGGTATCTGAGTCATGTAATTTGGGTTGCTGATGGATCACCACATTTCCTGTGGAAACAATGTCTCAATGGCTGTAGAGCTAAAACATGTTTTGGATTTGCTCATTTGTGTATGACCTCCTGTTTCAGCTGTTGACTTTCTATCAACTTCCTCCAATAATTGCCTTTGTCTTTGTGAGCAGCAAAATACATCTATAAAAATAGTGTTTTTCATCAGCATTTTTTTTCAACATGCTGCAATACCTTCAAGTAGAACATCAAGGCCATTGCAACATTTCATGCCCCACCTGTCATAAATTATTAGGGTGCACTCTACAGTTATAAGTCAAAGCTATCATTTGAATCAATGTGTGTGTTAAAGTGCTATTTTCACTCCCTGCTAAGAGTTCTGTTGCTTACTGGTCATATCTCCCTTTCCGTTTTTTTCTTTTTTTTTCCTTTTCTTTTCTTTTCTTTTCTTTTCTTTTCTTTTCTTTTCTTTTCTTTTCTTTTCTTTTCTTTTCTTTTCTTTTCTTTTCTTTTCTTTTCTTTTCTTTTCTTTTTTTTTCAGCTCAAAACAGGTGATTTTTCCTCTGAAAACTGTGAGACACTATCCTGCAACAATTCTCTAATATTGATTTATAAAGAGGACTTATTAGCTTTTGTTTTCTGTCATTTTATTGTCTCAACACCTGCAAAATTACTTCTAATAACAGTGTATTTGATTCATTGAAAAGCAGGGCTCTGGTGATGGGTTGGTCATTCATTTTAAAATGTGCTTTTCCTTCAAACACAGTAATGATGGAAATATGTATTTTTAAATAGTCAAAATTGGTTGTTTACACTGCAGCAGCGTTCAGGTCTCAACAAAAAAACAGAGCCCCTTTGAACAAGGCACTGACTACACATAAAGGAAGTCTAAGATAATAAATGTCTGTTCATTGAAACTGCAAAGGCAATATAATTCCAGACTATTCTGTTTTTTTCCTCTCTTTTCATGTCACATTAACTCTCATTTTGGTTCATTTTGCACTATATTTAGCATTAGTTCTGATTTATTTTTTATTATTATTAATAGAAGGAATATAAGTCCTGAAATAGGACTATTAGGAATAAAACATTTTGAGAGGCAATTAGGAATTAATGTTGATGTAGAAAGGGTTTTAAATTGCAACATTATCAGCAGCTTTCAGGAAAATGATCTGACATGAAAAGACAATTAATAATAATTTGTCTTCCTCCTCCCACAAAATATAAAAAATCAAAAATCTTTTTATGTGTATTTTTGCTAAAGATTCCAGGTCTGAAAGCATTTTATCTATTTATTTATTTATTTACTTACTTAATAAATAGAAAAGGGATTTACTAATCAGTGATGAGTTGTTAAAGAGGTGTCATTTTTCATATAGATTCTTTCAAAGCTAAAACCGGTCTGTGTTGCTACTTAAATGATAACTAGTAGCTGCCACAGTTTAAATTGGTGTTATTAACATTTATTTTCAAAGCAGGATTTTGTTTTTCCTTCTCTCTGTCTGTATTTCTAGCTACAGTTTGAATGATTGTAGAATAATTGGAATCAAAGGTGATAAGAGAATGAAAAGTAAATAAAAGTCACTTGCTTCATGTAATCAGTCAGTATCTGAAAATATTAAGAACAAATATAAATCTTCTCTTCCCAAAGATGATGGTTCAACACACTTCATAATGTATATTTCATTTGTCAAAGGCTTTACCATATAAATTGCTTTTTATATGCATAATACAATTTGGCTCTTGCTCACATTTGTAGTTTTTTCTTCCTCAAAATGGCATGAGGATTCTCAGTAAGTAAGGTAAATACTTAATGATTTTTTTAAGTAAGTTTAGAAAGTGATACCAAAAGAAAATAGATGCCACCATGTATTATGGGTCTGTTATTGTAAAGGAGGTGAAGAAAATTAATCGTTACATGTAGATTTTCTAGATCAATGGAGTCCTGGACTGTGACATATTGTCGTAAACAAGTACATGAATATAGGACACTGTGAAAAATAATCCTAAAAATACTCCAAAGATAAAGGAAGTAAGAGAAAGTCTCACTGCTTTCAGTGATCTTTGTTTTAATGCCTATCAGCCTGCACTGGAAAGATGGGATGCAGACCTATTACCACTTCACTGGATTTCTGGGAACTCTGACTTTCCTCCTGGTATAAACTGTGAAGGGACACATACCATTCATATCACAGAAGGCCTATAGCTTGCCCTCATGGCAAATTAACTTGGGCAATTCTAAGAAGAACCTTTGGCAGATGGACCCTGGTCATCTTTTCCAATAACATCACTACAAAAACGAATAGTAGAGTTTCTATCTGCACAACCTGTGAGGACTACCTACATCTACCTACTCAGTCCCCAGTATGTGTAGCATGCGTTGCTGATTGAACTGGCCTCATATCCACTTGGGTCTTCCCTGAAAAAAAACAGGGCAGTTATTGTCCACGTCTCTGCAATTCTGAAGTGAAGCTGCCTAAATTGTCCATAGAGTCAGTCTGTGTCTCTCAAACATCTCTCACATGACATGTGACCTTAGTAAGTGGAGGTAGAGTTTTGTTAACATGTCTGGGGCCCAAGTGAAAGACTCAGTGCTCCAGAAGGCACATTATGGGTATGCTTTTAACCTACTGGTCTTGTCAATTTGATATGTTGTGTCATCCCTTAATCAAAAGTCAGTAGGAAACTCCTTCTGCAGTGTTGTTTAATGGTTAGAGATGGATAGGGTCATGCTGGTCATGCTCCATCTCTGCCCTCCTTCCTTTTCCCATAATAATATTCAAAGACTCAAGGATTGTGGTCTATCTCAAATAGTATCAGAGATCTTGAGTTCTGTGTTTTGTTTTATTTTCTATAGCAGTAGCTGGTAATAAATCTGCATTTTGTGTATCATGGTTCATAGGACAAACTGATTTATTTGTTGACTTACAGATGCAGGGTTTGGAAATAACAAACAAACAAAAAGTTTGTCTTCCAGATTAAAAATACAGCCTCTTTTATCATTACTAGAGCTAGACAGTTCTTTTATTTATGCAGGCAGCTTTTTCCATATTATAATTCACATAGGCAGATCCATTTTGATGGAATGTTTACAAGTCATAGAATCTTTACTAAAGAAGAAGAAAAATGGAAGAGTCTTCTCCTATTTTACTTTTTATGTTATTGATAGTTATAGGTTATGGGAGATGTAAGTTCGCGTGCTTGAGCTACATAATGGTAACCAAGGACAGAAACTTGTTTCTCTCACATCCTATGCATGTCACAATCACAGAATCAGAGAACGTTTGAGGCTGGAAAGAACCTCTGGCGATCATCTAGTCCAACTCCCCTACTCGAGCAGGGACATCTAGAACACATTACACTGAATCACATCCAGGTGTATTTTGGATATCTCCAGAGAAGGAGACTCCACAGCCTCTCTGGGCAACCTGTTTCCAGTGCTCCAGTGCTCTATAAGTGCTCAGTCAATAATTTTTTTTCTCATATTGAGATGGAACTGAATGTTTTTGGAAACCTCGTAATAGTAACTTTCTTTCTTTCTTCTTGTTTTTCTGCTCATTGCATTTATTGATACATGTCCTTAAAAATGAAAACCTTCTTTAGTATGTTGTGCTACTGGCACAGATTACGGTATAAGGTCTTGCAGGCAATTTGTATTTGATTAATGAAAACAAACAAGGTTACTCTAAACAGACAGCAGATGATGCCAGATAAACAATGGTGAGCTAGTTTACTGCTACTTACCATCTCTGCTGTTCTGTAAAAGTTTTCAATATAAAATATCTGATCGAGCTTGAAAAAAACTTTCATCAGGCCACCCTTTAATCACATGCAGTACGCAATTCTCCTTTGCTTAACTTTCCCGTATTTCTGGGGGGTGTATTTTCAGAGGTGATCAGTTATTCTGAGTAAAAGAAAAGTCCTTTTCTCCTTTTTTCCATGTGTAAAGTGTATGTTGAGGACACGCTTTGCAACTGTTCCTGTCTCTTTCTGTGTCGATTAGTGACTTTAACCACTGAATACATTTCAAAATAAAAAGAAATAAAAATCTGCATTCTTTTTAATTTATTGAAGTTAGTATATGGAGCTAAAAAGGTTCCAAGCCTTCACTGAGGCAAACTATCATCACATGGTACTTCTTATTACGTCTGGTTGGGAGCAGGAGTTTTTAATCGTCTCACAGGGCAATTCCAGTGTTGAGCTGGACTATCAAAGGTGACTGTGAAAATGCTATTCTGATGGCTCCAGATGTTCACATCACTTTCTAAAAGAAGGAGAAGAAATAAGATCATCTATCTTGCAGCTTGTAATCTGTACTGTAAGAGATCTTCTGAAAGGAATTACTTTTCTGACCATTAAGTCATTTTCCTTAGCGTTACAGATAATTTTCTTCAGAAGTTGGATGCTGGAAAGATACCTGTTTAGATATATAACAGCCAGCACCTGGGGTTACCTTGAGCTGTAACAACAATATAATTTGCTGTTAAGTTGAATTAGGCCTCAAAGCATCTGCCAGTTCACTTTGTTTGAGATACAGCTGTCTGCAAGGGCTTTGTCTGAAGTAGTACTGCATTGGTAGAATTTTGCTAAAAGACAAAGTGACAAACTGATAAAACATCAGCAATCTGCAGTTGGTACTCCTGCCAGGACTTGTCTTTCAATTTCTTGTTATTCTTCTGAGACTCTGAAGAGTGTCTGCCCATCTTTCAAGAGCAGTTTAAAGACTTGTTTTTAGATACAGAGGAGCACCCTGTAATATCATACAGCTTAATGAAAATATATTGACTATAGATGGAATAAACAAGTTTTGACAATACGATCCTAGCTCAAGATAAATGTTATTTATTTCATGGAATCATAGAATCATAGAATTGTTAAGGTTGGAAGGGACCTCTAGAGATCATCTAGTCCAACCCCCCTGTACACACAGGGCACGTGGCACAGGACTGCATCCAAGTGGGTTTTGAAGATCTACAGAGAAGGAGATTCCACAACCTCTCTTGGCAAGCTGTTCCAGTGCTCCATCACCTTCACTGTTAAAATTTTATTTCCTAGGATATTCATTGGCTCTGGGGTGTGCATGAGAGTGAATAAACAAATGAAAAATTTTAAAACACAAAAAGGTCCATTCTGAGCTTAAAAGTACATTGGCAAGCTTGAAAACACTACATCAGTTCTACTGGGCAATGGGACAAAATAGAGTGATATGATTTCCTTTAACTTCCCAATCCGAAAATGAAGGTCTCCATTTACACCTGGATGAGCTGCAGTACTATTTCATAGAACTCATACTTTAAGAAGTTCAGAATTTCAATTCTGAATTTCCAAAGACCCTCAACTAGACTTCCAGGGTATCATATGGAGTAGTTTCCACTGCATCACTTATTTCTCATATACACCACTGCTTGTACAAAAGAGAAATAGGAAATAATGCACAATTTCTGAATATTCATACTTGCAAAGAGAGAAATTGTAAAAATATAGTTAATATATTAGAGGAACTAAAGCTTACAGTGAATACAATTTCCTCATACTAACTACCAAAAAAAATAATAATAATAATAAATCTGTCTGTGAGAGTGATAAACAATGGTTTTTTTCCTTTTACAAATCCCCATAGCAAGAACAGTAACAAAATTCCCAAGTAATCGCACTAGAATGGAAATATCTCACTTGAGAATAAAAACTTTAAATCCTTGTGAGAAAAAAAATGTTTTTGTTTTTTCATACTTCAAATTGCTAAGATTGATTCTTGGCAGATTGTCAGTAAATTCACAAGTTAATTCACAAAATTTGAAAGAAAACTTCTACCAGCTAAGATGATATGTAACTTCCTGTATTTTTATGAAACTACTTTTATTTTAAATAACTAGGATAAGGTCTGTAATAATAACAAATATTATTAATAATGCACAACATATTTTATGCTGTGAAAGAATTGCAGAACAATACAAGCCATAGAGCAACAGGACATGAGTGGTAAAAAAATTGTCTTAGAATCATAGAATCATAGAATGCTAAGGGTTGGAAGGGACCTCTAGAGATCATGTAGTCCAACCCCCCTGCATACGCAGGGTCACCTAAAGCACATGGCACAAGACTGTGTCCAAACGGGTTTTGAAGATCTCCAGAGAAGGAGACTCCACAACCTCTCTGGGCAGCCGGTTCCAGTGCTCTGTCACCCTCACTGTTAAGAAATTTTTCCTTAAGTTCCTGTGGAACTTTTGGTTCTTCAGTTGGTGGCCATTACCTCTAGTTCTGTCGGTGGCCACCAGTGAAAAGAGACCAGCACGATCCTCTGCACTCCCTCCCTTGAGGTACTTATAGACACTGATTAGATCCCCTCTCAGCCTTCTCTTCTCCAGGCTGAAGAGGCGGTAGTTACCCCCCCACGTAACTACCATTTCTTCTCTCAGCAGCTCCACATCCCTCTTATACTGTGGAGCCCAGAACTGGACACAATACTCCAGATGTGGCCTCACCAGGGCTGAGTAGAGGGGCAGGATCACCTCCCTCGACCTGCTGGAGACATTCTTAATGCACCCCAGGATCCCATTGGCCTTCTTGGCCACGAGGGCACACTGCTGCCTCATGGTCAACTTGTCGTCCACCATGACACCCAGGTCTTTCTCCGCAGAGCTGCTCCCCAGAAGGTCG
>NW_010577767.1:259496-323880 GCF_000705375.1 Tinamus guttatus
GCTATCCCACCACGTCTCTGTGATTCCGATGAGATCATGACGCTGGGACCGCACACAGATCTCCAGTTCATCCTGCTTATTCCCCTTGCTTCGCGCATTGGTGTACAGGCATTTCAGGGAAGCAACAGAGGCCACAGGTTTCCCAGGAGGGGTGAAAGAGGACCCTCCGTGATCATTTCCTATCCTCCCTTCCCCACTAGCATACTCCCACTGGACGCCATCTGACCTAGGCTGCGTGGTACTGCTTGCCGTGTCTGTGTGACCCTCCCCTTCCCCCCCTGCCTAGTTTAAAGCCCTGCTAACCAGGTTGGCCCGCCTTTTGGCAAAGAGACGTGTGCCCCTCTTGCTGAGATGGGTCCCATCATTCCCCACTAGCTGGTGGTCATCAAACAGAGTCCCATGGTCACAGAAGCCAAAACCCTGTTACCAAGCCCAGCGGTGCAGCCAGTTGTTAATCTGCCATATCCGCCTTCTCCTCCTTGAATCCATTCCTCTCATTGACAGAATAGAGGAGAACACTACCTGGGCTCCCGTACCTTTGATGGCCATCCCTAGGGCTCTGAAGTCTTGCTTGATATCCCTCATTTTCCCCATGGCATCATTAGTGCCCACATGAAACAATACCAGAGGATAATAGCCAGACTTCTGAACAATCCTTCAAGAATTCCTGTGTAATACAATGTAGATTTTGTTGTGCCAGTGGAAATAGTTATGTTGCACTGTTCTTTCTATTTCCAATTAACAAAAAAACACAAGGCAGAGTAAGACATATAACTGAGCTACAAGAAAATATGTTTGTTTTAGAAAATATATTTTGGAGAGAAGAGCTATGTTTTGATTAATGAGTACTTTGCCACCATGAAAAAGATCTCCTGAAAGGCAATTCTCAAGGGTGTTCCCTTCTAACAAGACTACATTTCTTCTAGACCAGAGCTGCTGCCCCAACCTGTTATCCAGGCACACCCTGGATATATGAGAGACATCCTGCTAATTCTTTATCATCTGTGAAGTTCCAATGGATAGGGTGAAAAAATATATATTCTATAAGGCATATGATGCCCCTGCTCCCAACCCCTTTTTTGACTCTGTTGATCATCTCTGCATCAGCTATCAAGGTTGTTTAGACTGACTTCTTCATGAGTTGATATTTTCCCCATAGATATCTCTATTTACTAGATGACTCCTACACTTTGTTTAAATGATGTTCTGTGCTCTTTTTCGTAATTTTGAGGGGATGACATCCTTCTGACTTTAATTACAAACTATGTCATTTTTTTAGGATGTTCTGTGGCCCTTTCAGAGCATAGACACAGATCCTAAACACCACGGGCATGATTCAAGCAGATACAATAAATATATTTCTGGAAAAGATATCTACATCCAAGTTAATCTGCTTGATTGCTTTTACATTAAACTGGGGAAGGGAAGAGGATTTTATGATAGCGTGATTCATCTTAGCTTAAAATAGACACTTAAGGTAGGTCAGATGCATTGCATCCTTAGAAGTGATTGTTTCTTTCCACTAACAATAAAGGGACATGAAGGAATCTAGATGAGATGTTACTCTCCATTATAGATGTCTTAAAATGAGATTTAGTTTCCTAGTTATGTGCATCTTGTGTCATCTATAGGGTAACCCGGTTGGCCTATGGCTTGCCCTGCAGAAAGATTTCTTGTAAATCCTATGTTACATGGCCTGACCACATACAGATATGATGGATGTTCCAGGGAATCTCAAATAGCACTAGTTGCCTACTTCTAGGCAGCTTAATTCTATTCCTAAATAATCAATTCTGAATTGTTTTAAGGAGCGTTTTTGACAGTGCTTTTCAAAGAAATACTCTGTTCAGCTTTACATTCCCCTTTCACTTCTTGTTACCTTCTAGTCCATGTCTTCCTGGTGTAGCTGCTCTCTGTCTATCCAGCAGTGAGTAGAGGTGTCTTAAGGCACTCCAATATGAGATGATAAGAAAATGTGCATCTTGGACTTTTTATTTAAAAAATCAACATCTGGATTTAAAACTATCCTTTTCCACACACTGGAAACTTTGCTTAAAGGGACAGTTGGGGAACATCATGTTAATCCTTTGCGTCAATGATATAAGGAAGAGAACCAAGTTTTTAACCTTTGCAAAACCTGTTATTTTAATTTATTTACTTTAAGAAAAAAAAAACAGCTTTATTCTTTTCCAAAACCATTTAATTACTCAAACATCCTTTCATAACAAAGGGAAATGACATATGATTATTACTAGAGATTCAAAACAGAAAAGTCTGCTTAATCAAAAGTAGATATTCTGTCTATCGGGCTTTTAAGCACTGTGATGACAATAGCAAATGATTAGTTAATTATGATCGGAACATTATATCTAATCTCAGTTAATTTTTGAGAGTCTGAGGCTGGTTAATTCTTTGTCTCTGTTTTTAAGAAACAGTGCAGAGAGGAAACCAAGCTGCTTCTTGTAATAGCACAGCTCTTGCTCTTACCCTACCAATTTCTCCTTATTCATATTTTATTGAATTAAAATTCTTATTCCTAGTACAATCATTCCCAGAAGCTGACCTATAAATCAATTCTTCCCAGTAACGGGTGTTCTATATCGTTATAATAGCATCTTTGCCCCCCAAAATTGCAGCCTCCACAGATAGAGAACTGTCCCAATCCAATGTCAGGTGAGGTTTCAATACAATCCTAAAAGCGAGATTAAGACACAAACGGGGTCAAATGCCATACAAGCTTGTTAGCTTAATTCTCATAAGCATAAATAAGACAGAGAGAAGAAGAAAGGAAAAAGAAAGAAAGATAAGCAAGCAAGTGGGAGAGATGCAACAAGATTATAGTTATCACCACCACCAGTCTGGCTAAGTGTCGTTGGCTCCGCTTTGGTGCAGGTATAGGTGTCTTGGTGCACGTACAAGTGCCTCAGTGCAGGTGATGTTCAGGGACAGAAGGCTGTGCACACGGGTGCAGGTGATGTTCTGCACCCCTCGGTGCAGGAATACGTAGTCCTTTTATCCCCCTTCCCAAACAGTTCTCCCATTTTCTTGAAGTTTTCTGGTATGTGTTGTTCATAACGTAGGTGTCATGGTAGGTGTCCTGCCATGTGCTTTGGTATTCCTCTTCACCCTCAATTCGAATGCAAACTGCTTTGGTGGGCACAGCTGAGAATGTCATTGTTCAGGTCTCCAGCTGATCTTCCCAGAGACAAGATGCCAGAGTTAAGAAGTGCAAATGGTGAGAGATAATGTCCTTGTTTGAGTTTTGAGCTGGGCTTTCCAGAGACAAGATACCGGGGCATTGTTCAGGTAAATGGTGTATCAACAATGTCCAGACAAACACAATCCATAACAATCTCTTACAAGAACCAAAGCTCAGATAAATTAAGACCTGTATTAGATTAGTCATAATGCAGATAGACAGCTCCTAAGTTAACTCGATGCCCTAAAGTCTTCTGGGCAGTTCCATTTTAGAGCTGACAGAAATTGCTTTAAATATTTAGACTCTTCTTATAAAAAGAAGGATAAAAAAATCTTTCTTTGTCCAAGTTAGATAGTTGGGTGAGCTTAAGGTATTGAGACCCTTAGAATGAATGTCTGTTGGAGCAAGTCCCTAAAATATCACACTATCCAGCAAACCCAGGAAACAGATCTTTCCATGAATTTCTACTTTTGGTAGTGCATTGCTGCCAGATGGTGGCAGAAAGGTCCCAGTGGTGACGTTGTGATAGAAGCTGGTCAGTGAAATAAGCCAGATGCACCCCCCTAAACTCAGCCACACTGTCAAAATGACTGAAATTAAGGCTTTAGTGATCATAACCTTGACTGGGCTTCAGGACAACACCGTCCTCACTTAATCCTTATATTAGCCATATCCTTTTTTGATGGTAGAGTGATTGTTTCTGTATTTAACTGCAAAAGAGGAAAAAAAAAATGAAGTAAATTTTAGCTTGTGGAATATTCAGATTTTTTTTCATGCATTTTTGAAATCAGTCTAAGAAGAGAAGACTGAAAGCCCCACGACAAATTCCAAAATAGAGAAAAAAAAGGCCAAGCCAAAATTCAAGTTAACAACACTTTCTGGAAATAATTATTCAAATCCATATATCTGTTTGCTATTTTAACTAAGCATGCTAGCATTAATCAAAGGAGAAACAAGAACTAGACATAAAAACACACACATCTCCATACGGTAACATGAAAAGTATAAGTATGATGCAAATATTTGCAAATATTTGTCTGTTTAAATATATATCCTTGCATATATGAGTGTGTGTGCACATATATGATGCCTGTGTTTTAGCCCAGCTAATTTTGCCCTAAGGCTACAGGAAGATGAAAGATATGAGAAATGGTCACTTGTAAGGTTTGCATAAATGAGAATCTCTGTCCTATGTAACACTTCTAAGGATTTTCTGATGATATCTAACAAAGCTTTATTTACAATTCATTTTCTCCCTTGCTGGTTTTGCCCTTCAGAAGTATGTACCTCTTGTTTGATTTATAGTTATAGTTATTGATATATAGTTATTGTAATCAGAGATTACAAAGCAAATCCCTGATAATATCGATAAGTCTGTTTATTTAGCATTTTACTTTTATTTTTTGCCATTTTAGATTGCATAAATCTGACAATTAAGCACACCATGTTTCCCATCAGTGCCAAATGTATTGACAGTTAATCATATCAGTACTAAAATATTATCATGTTTGATGTTTTTGTTAAGCCAAAGGTATATTTAGCAGGTAGTTTCAAACTTGCCTAAGAGGTAAAACAGCATTGTTCATGTTATCTTTGTTTGCCTCACTCGCATTTCATTTGAGAGCATTTATTGTTCATGTTAACCCTTCTTTGAAGTTCAGCAGTTTTAATGAACATGAACATCTTGGCAAAGACCTGCACGTGGTAATCCACATCAGCTCATTTGATAACTAACTGACTGACTTAATGGAGGCACTATGCATGTCTCTTCAAGCAATGGAGCAGCGTCATCTGGGTTTGCCAGACCACCACACGGGCTACTAACATTAGCCATCAGATGCATGTGTTATGTGGCTTTCTTTTTTTTTTTTCATACAAACCCTCATTCCTGAATTTTTGATTAACAAAATTAATGAATTATTGTGTGATATTCTGTGCTTGCTTAAACTGTATATATATGCAGAGTCTAGTATTCCTGCACAGAGACTTAACTTCTCTGCTAATATATGAATGTGAGGAGAAAAGCTCAAGCAGAGATTATAAAAGCAAAGGCACAGTCATGTAAGAGATCTAAATAACTACAATAGAGCACATTGGTATGATGTTTTATTAAAATACATAAACAAGTGATTTTATGTAATCTTTTCCTAATCTTATTTATAATTCCTGTTTTTGTATAGCTTGCTCTTTTATTTATTTATTTATTTTAACTTTCAGACAGATTCAATTAGAAGCAGCTCAATAATGCGAGATGTTCCAAAGAATGGGATAAAAATTTGATAAGCATCAGCTAAGGAGAGTAATACAAGATATTTCTCTCTTTTTTTTAATCTTTCAGAAGAAATTACTAGTTCACCTTGGAGCTATTTATTATTATTATGAATTATAATAATTGATTATAATATTATTTCTATATTATTATAATTGCTTTTATGAATGTTAATTTTTTGTACTTCTGGTTTATGTCATTTGTTATTATAAGTAACTGTCCCTTGTTGAAGTGATTTTCAACTAATATTAAAGTACAGATTAGCTAAAGTTTATGAACGAAGTCAAGTCCATTCTTGTAACCGTTGGTTTAAAACATGTTAGGTTTGCATATGGTTTGGAATATTACAGAAAATCTCATGTACTTTAAGAAGGGCTTAATTGTGGCATGATATGTATTCATCTTTCTTGAGCCTTACTATCTCATGCTCTTGCATAACTTATCTTCAGAAAAATTAATCATACGACAACCGTTTTTGGAATGAAGAGAAGCCCAAATTGCTGAGAAAAAAATCTTGCTATAGGTTTGGTCTATCCATATTTCTCTGATTCATTAAAGCTTTCATTTGTCTTAAGAGACCAAATCCTATCCCACAAGTCTTTTTTTTTTTTTTTTTTGAGGTACAGTCTAGTGAGAGTAACTCATCTATATAAATAGCATAAGCACTTGCCATAAATCACAGGATTCTCCATCTCCTCCTAGACTGTTCAACAGCATATCCAGTAGCATGGATACAGTCATTCAGGAAAAGGCTGTATTATATACATGAAATGGTTCATTATATGCTCAGGCCATGATATTCACAAAAAAAAAAGGATATATTTAGGTATTGAAGTTAAAATAGCAGAAAAGAGTCATTTCTAAATAAAATGAAAATTATGTTTGCCTCACAGCTATCAAACATGTCCACTATAATGCATTTATTTGAAAAGATTTTGACTTAGACTTATATCATTTGTGTCACAAACTTGTGAATTAGGATTGTATAAATCTAAATCATATAAATTGAAGAGGATTTCAGGATGTTTGAGGTCTATCCCCTTCTTTCAGGTAGGATTATATGAATGTCATTCCTGACAGATTTCCACAGCACAGAGGCCAATTAATTTCCTTGTTGCATTGTCCCAACTCCGCTTTTTCTTATTTTGGCAGTTATGGATATGGAGGAAAAATTCTCATTGTTGTTCAGCAGATTTTATATATCTGAAAATTCTTTTCATATCCCTAATAAACTATCATTCATTTGATAGCCTCAGCTCCTTCAGTTTTCAACATAGTTATGTTTTCTATTCTTAATGACCTTCTTAGGTCTACCTACAGTGGGTTCACATCTTTCTTTAAGAGTGATGCCCAAAAATAGACATAATATCCAAATTATTATTTATTTATTTATTTATTTATTTACTCTGGAGAGAGGAAAGAACTTATGAGTAAGATTTAGTTTCAGATTTACCAGTACGTGTCTTTTATTTTGTGCTCACACCAGCTGTACCCACTAGATGACTATTGCTTGTAGTAGGAACATAAAAAACTCACTAAATGTGAAGTCAGATATGGACTCCTAACTTTAGATATTTCAAACTGTATCTTTATCTTGTGCAGAGTATAATATTGTATAGCAGAAAATGTCACTGTTCTGTGTCTTCACCTTTGATTTACTTTGATCTCTAGACCATTTTCTATGGAGCTGCTGCTTAGCTGTTTACTTCTTACCTTACAGCTGTGGCACTAGTAATATGTGCCTAAGTCTGGTAGCTGCTTCCTGATAGCTGATGGTAGCTGACTCCTATAAAAATTCTTCTCTCTTTCTCTCCTTTTTTTCTCATGCCATTGCTCCAGTTTATCAAGATCTTTTTTGAATTAGAACCATATAAATCAACACACTCTCAGTGCCTTTCAAGTTTGTGTCAGCAAGAAATTTAACAAGTGTACTCTATATTTTTTCAATTAGGCTATTAATGAAATAATCAAATAGCCTCAGACCTAGGAACACCCTAGTGGAACACCACTCAGCACATTCTGACAACAAAACCATTAGTGTTGACCCTTGAAATACAAAAATGCGTAACAAGTTGAAATTCTACCTTTATCCCCAAGATCGTATCATTCAAGCAATATGTAAATCTCAAGGAATAGCCTGAACAGGCTTGAATAGTCTGCATTAACCTACATGGATGGGTTTCGCTTAGAAAAGAGAGATGGCTCCCTGGGCTCCTTCAACACTGAGTGTCAGGCCTCCCTCTTTCTAGACTAGTGTTTTGTTGATGTTTTTTGAAGAAATACTCCTTTTTTGTGTGTGCTTTAACAACTGCAATACTGTTCAAAAGGTGGGGCACCATTACCACCTCTTTTCTTCCAAGACACTGGCCTTATTCCATGTATCGATCTATCTCAGAAGAAACCTGCTGAGTCAAGTCCTGACTGGAATTAGTTTAATCTTTTTTATATGATGCTTTTAAGAGGCTCCTTGAGCATTAAAGGAGATGTGATGGAGAAATAAGTAACAAGTCTAGCTAGTCTGTTTAACAGTCTAGTGTTCAGTGAGAGATGCTGTTGACCAGAAAATGGATATAGACCTAGCTGTCACCGCAAGAAAAAAAAAAAAGTATTTTTTAGCAGTTCTTAAAGAGTGATATCTAAGAAGATGAAGTTTTCTTTTACCTCTGGACATAACAGCAATAAATGTCTGACAAAATTTAAAAAATAGTTTTATGAACTTGCAATAATTCTGTAGAGAGGAATTAGCTGCAATCTTCACTGATATGCAAAGTCTGAAATAGTAACCTGCAGAAACAAAGGCACATTTAGTGACAGTGAGTGCTGATATATCTGTATGAAAATAAACTGTAAATTCTAGGCATCATTATTTAAAAAAAGAGAGAATTCTTAATGCAATTAATATGAAACAACTCTGTTAATATTGATAAACCATTTCTAGATTCCTTAAAAGATAGTAGAACAAATTAAAAATTACAGTCTAAGGTTAAAGTATTGACTTTTGATGCAAATATTCCTTGTTCTCACTAATATAAGAACACTGTTCATGGAAATGGGCCATAAGGGATATGACTCACTTTTAAGGATGATTTGGCTTGGGACAATAAAAACAATTTTCCATTCCTCTGCCAGTTCTGCTCTTCAGTGCACCTTTGAAGAGATGCCTCAGCTGCTTGTGTGGCTGCTGTTGAACCACTAAGTACATCTTCACATAATAAGGTAAACTGACACTGAGTGGATCAGCAACTGTTTCATATACATCTAAGACATCTCTGTAGTGATACATATAAGAATCTTTGCAGCTGCCAGTTGTTAAGCTGTCCTTAGTCATGAGTAAGGGCCTTGAAAGACTCATCTGGAGTGGACGGAGTAGAGAGATCATCAGGCTTTCTAAATAACTATCCATAATCATATCATCATTGTTTATCCACGTTTTAGGAAGCTCTTCAGGACCAGTAGTGGACTGGCTGCCTCGCAGCTACAGATGTGAATTTGGTCTTGCACCAAAGAACAGCTGTAGTCAATTCATTATGGGGCTTGCAGCCTCAAAATCAGCTACAGACAAATGCAGTGCACATGCATATCTATATACATATGTGTGTGTGTACATATATATGTAAGTGTATATACGTATACCGACGCATATCAATATATATTATTTTAACCGAATTTTAGAATTCATTCCTAATACCACAGATTCAGACCAGCTCTTACCCCCATGACTGAAAAAAAATGATTTAGCTTGAAATCTCCAACTAAATTTAAACAGAGGATTTGAGTTTATTATTCCCTGGTATTACTATTATTTTTGTATCATTAATCTGATATGTAGATATATATTGTATCATGAAACCACTATTTGCACTGCGGTGAAATGAGATAGGCATTTGAGTGCAGCTAACTATCTCTCTATCTCCATTGTTCTGTCTATATTTATAGGCAGGTAATGTTACTGCATTGGGTGCAAGAATTTGCTGACTATTATTGAGAAATAAAAAATGATGTAGTGAGTATAATTTTCAAAAGAGTTCTTTTGAATTTGCTCTACTCTTTGCATTTTTTGTCAGGCACGACTTTCGTGCCTGAATGAAGAAAGTCATTCAATATGTAGTCACCCACACGACTGATCAGCATGCTCAAAGAAACAATAAAAAGAGATACAGATCTAGCAAAGAAGTTAAATGACAGAAAAATCAAAGTTCTAGCATCTCCCTCAGCTAAGCAATTTGAGAGGTCAAAGCTCCTTGGTTCAATTTGCTAATAATTCATTTCATGTTATTTCTAGAATTGTATGGCTTTGTTTTCTTTTTTTTTGTTTGTTCTCTTCTTTTACAGGTTTGCTTTCAAGAGCTAATAGGTGACAAAACAAACCTTTCAACACTGCTGAGGAGAAAAAAAGCAAAAACACACATTAATATTATTATACCTTGCTTGAAAACAGTATATTGAATTCAATAGAAAAATTACCTTTTGAATACTATACTAGAACAAATCATTTTCTGTGCCAGAATAATATCCTTGTAATATGGATCCTGGAGAGTGTTCCCCATGCCCTCCTTGAGAGTACAGCATTTTTCCCAGCAGTACAAATTCTAGTGTTTTAGCCAGACGAATTTTGCAAGTTTTAATTGATGGAGTTGCAATTTTCTTCTGGAGCTGAAGAGTTCTAAATGTCAGAATATAGATATTTGAGCTTTTTTTTTCTCTATTGAAGTTTGATGGTGCTGCTATAGTTTGCACCTCCTCATACAAATGGAAGGACTTTAATGCCAGACACATTGAAATTAAGGAGAGAAAAAAGGAATAGAAATAATTAAACACTAAAGTCAGTATTCAAACATGCTTGAATCTCCAGAAAGGAGATCTCTAGAGAAGATTTACTCAACCAGGCCAGAATTAGGAAACAGAAAAAAAAGATGAATCCTCATCAGCTCCTGAGGCACATCTAATTACCCATTTTGGGAGTGTGCTAATCAATACAGGTCAAAATCATTCAATGGGCTGCTCAAAGTTTAGCAATATTGTCTGTTAAGATCCACTGCCTGGGAACCTTCCCTGGCATGGTTTAATTTACTTAATTTAATTAACATCATGTTCAGTTCTCTGTGATAGCTATGTGAGACATGGGGTTAGATTTCTTCATTCTGTTTTCTGAATTTGAAACCTGTGGTGCCTAATGGGCAATAATTTCTTATGCTTCACCCTGATTAGAAGATACGGGGTGTTTGGAGTGTCAGTTGGCCTAATTTAAATTGTGTAAAATGTATGGAAAACGTTAATGTAAAACGAAGAGTTCACTAGAAGGGAAATAAAAGAGTCGCTGTAGCTAGGATTGCACACTGCATGGACAGCTGCATGGAAATGCACAGCCCTAGTGATAACACTAGGCTTGCAGTAATACCAGGAGCATAGCCAGAGCTGGTTGGAGGCAAAACTTTAGTATGAAGGTTCTGAAGATCAGCTTTAACATAAATACGAATAAATAAAAACCCTGGGACAGATTAGGCAGGCAAGGGATAGTACCGGAAAAGTACTAATAAGACATCAAAGCTTTATCTTTCTGGCCTGTGCTGTCAAGATTGCAACCCTGTATCCTCTTCACAGTACTTTAATTATTTCTCTCTCTCCACTAATCTATGCTCTCTCATTCCATCTGGTTATGACAGCCCAGGGAGCACTGCTAAATGTTTATTTTATTGTTACTATAAACCTTATAGCAACAAAGCACACTGCTGAGTTCCACGTTTCCTTGTAAGTAAGGTACATGAAATGTGTGACTTGTGTTTGCAAGTGTCATTACTGAGGCATTTCTGTTGTTCTTGCATTACTTACCTGCTAGATCATATGTTTTCCCACTTGAAATTTGGAGGTAATTTTAAGAAATAAAACTATTTATTTTCACTGATTTTTCAAATAAGATTCATTTCTATCTATCCCAATGTCACTTTTACATTAAAACCCTAGTGAACTCTCCTTAATACAAATTTTATAGGAAAAAAAAAAAAAAACAGAACAGAAAAGACCTCTAACACAGATTAAGATTTAAACAAAATTTAACCCAGGATAGACAGACAGAGAGGTTTATAATGCAGTTCTTGGTCTTGAAGACTCTCACTGTTGCACATAAATTTAAGAATAATAGTAATCTCATTGAATCTGTTGCATACAATGCATATAGGAAGCCAGAAACCACTATGAATATAAGGGCTGCTAAATAAAGAGATACAGAAAAACAGGCATTCAAAATAATTTCTTGTTTCTCAGCATCCTTTCAGAACAAGAGTTCATCCATGAGGGACATCCCACCTGCTAACCCTGCTCTAAGCACAGAAACCCAAAGAAAGGAAAGCTGTGGAGGCTTCATTGATAAAATTCAATAAGTTTGGCTCATCTGAAAGGAAGCTTTCACTGCTCCCTCTATTAATTTCCTGCTTTTTCATCTTTTTTTTTCACTATCTTTTTCTGTACACACCACAAAACAGGCTTTTAACAAAAAAGTTATTTTACCCAATAGTACATAATGCCGGATTTGCCACTTTTACATCTCTTCCCCTGTTTACCTGAGAAAAAGAACTTGCTCTTCCTGTGTCTGAGCGTGGTAGTCATTACAACTATCTATTTATAAAATTTACCAGGCTGCTCTGGAAGGATGATAAGAGCACCTTACCATCCTGCTAGCTCATCCTTTACTGACAGATGAAAATTGAGTTATACCCACAACACTTCATTTTTGTTTTCCTAAGAAACTGAAGTAATGCACCACTTTGTAAGACTAGCTCATCTGTTTATTTTTCTATGCCATTATAGCAGTGTAACTACTTCTTGATATGCAAAATAGTTGTTACTGTTGCCTATTATTTTTATTGAGATAATAGAAAGCAGTCTTAGACCACAACTTCATTATATAAAGCACAAGGGCAAGGTGACATTCTCAAAGTTAAGGGATTTTCAAGCTGAATTTCAGAGTCCATAGATGGAGATAGACAAAGAAAGAAAAGGACAATAGACAGTGGTTAATAAAACAGGCAATAATTAGAAGTAATAATCTTGCTGCAACTCCAGTTGCATAACTAAACTCTTTTGTAGGCATCATACCGTAATTATGGTTTTAAGGATGAAAATGTCCATAAATCTCTACTCCTATGGGAGCTTTGGCTAGTCAAGGGGAAAGAGCGGGGAGAAATTAGAAAGTACTTGCTTGAGAATCTATCAAGCGGATAATGGATTTTTTCAGTAGGAGTATTTTGGAGGGGGAAGTTAGTCTTTCCATACCAAACAAGAGTGGGTGAAGGGCAGATATGAGCAACTGAGGGAATGAAAACAAGTAACTCATGTTTGATGCAACAGCATAAGGAAAATCAGGAGTTAGGAACACATAAAAGGGTAATGGAGCCAAAAAAAAATAATAAAGGAAAAAAAAAAAAAAAGATCTTTGCAGCAACAATTTGCACAGATGTGACCAAAAATGATGTTCTTTGTCAGGAAAAAAAAAAAATGATATTTCAGCTTTCAAATGTAAAGATGAGAACTTCAATGCAAATAGTTGTGGCCAAAGCAGAGATGTGTGATAACTATAATTTATAAGTTCATTAATCAAGAAGTGGCTAATAATGGCTTGTCGCAACACTGTTATGTCATTGCACAACATAATGCATATGCATTCCACATAAGTTTGAGCAATGTGGCCAGCAAACTGTGAAGCAAAGAATTGTGTAGATACACTTAAGATACATGGGAAAACCTGCAAACAGCCACTCAAGTAAGAGAATATAAAAGATGAAGAAGAAAGAATAAATAAACACAAAGGAACACCGGCCCATCACACAACTAGGATAACCAGTAAAACACAGACAGAAAGGCATCCTAGAAGAGGAGAGTGATGAGCAGTATAAGAACATTGGGCATGAATGAGTGATTTGGGAAAGAAGAAAGATACCTATTTTTGTACTTCATTCATCAAAGACTTCTCGAGTCTTATCTCTTGCTCTGGGAGACCACGGACCACCAGGGACTGTAGCCACCAGTGAACTTATTTTCTTAGAGACACAGGATTACAGTGAAAGAGTAAGCATTTTCAAATATGGACTGGTGCTACAGTTAATGTTAACCTGCTACTAAATTACAAGCTAAAGATTTTGAAGAAATATCCGGTTTAATATGTGTGCCAAATGAAGAACTTAGAGATAGTTCAGGCATATTAATAAGGTTTGCAGAATCAGAACTGATTATGAATTTATTCCTCCTGGGTCTGATTCAAAGCTTCCATTGACTTCATAGACTTCTGGAATGAGATTTCAAGTACCCAAGATCAAGATTTTTTTTTTGTTACTTTTCACAATAAAGGAGAAAAAGATGTGAGCATCTTAGAAACACAGGAATGTGCTAAAATATAAAGGAAAGAGAGCTCACATTTTCAGACTAATCAAATCTAATTATATAGAAAAAAAGACAGTTATATCTAAGGTCCTAATTTAGTTCATTAGACAGAAATATCTCTGTCCATTAGAGATATTAATTGAAGACAAAAATACATTTCCACTGAGCAACAATGGTAAGATATTTCATAATGTGTTAAAATGCCATGAAAGTGAATAAGGCTTAGAAAAAGAGGTTTTTTAGACTAGAATCAGAAGGCCTTTTTTTGGGGGGGGGGGTGTGGTTAACAGAAAGGAGATATTAGATTAGTATCAAGGAGATCTAAAATCTCTTCTTGGGTTTACTTGTTTTAATTGGGACTGTTGCTTCTCGAAGTCACTTTTTCTCTCATCACTGTCTCCTTGCTTAGCTAATTGGTTTATGAACTTTTATGGTCAGGATTTTTATTGTTATTTTTTGTTGATATTTAATTTTAGGTGCTACTTTTTTCTCTGTGGAATATAGGACTTACTTCACTTGGAATAATTTCTTTATATTTGCTGCTACACTTCTACACCCTTATTTATTTTCCCTGGTCTGCGGCTCCATTTTGTCTTCAGATTTACTATGTATACTGCCTTTTACACATTAGATACTTCTTTGTTGCCTTTGCTGCCTCAAAAGAACAGTTTTGTTAGCTCCAAGTCTGCACATCTGTGACTGATTATGGATGAGCTATCTGTAGCCATGGGAGTCTTCAGAGCCAAACTTGTGACCCATCTCTTACCAGAGCCTGTGCTCCTCTGCACTACATCCTGCATTTCAACTTCTCAAGGCTTCTGCTATCGCATCAGGGCTATAGACCTTGATGTAAAGGATATTAACCATAGCTACTTGGTCAGAAGGAAGAACATTGGTATTTATAGGAAAAACAAATTTTTAAAAAAGGTACAATAAGGCCAAGGGAAATTCAGGCAGAGCAAGGTGACAAGTCTCAGTCCTGAAAACTCAGTACAAAGTCTTGTGCTAATAATGACAACACTGAATTACAGGGCTATAGGGTAAACAAATGCGATTAGGCCAAGAGAAAATGAAAATGTGATATATCATTAGAGGTATATTCTGCAAAAGTAAAAACCTGTTAGTGTCAGCGTTGTCTCAGACAAGACACTTCCTGGTATAGCATATGTATATTCTTTTTGCTTTTTTCAAGAAATGCTAATTGAAGTGCAGAAAAAAAAAAAAAGCTTATTTGGGTAATCAAGAGGATGAAGAGCCCATGTTGCATGAACAGATGAAAAGGGCTGAGTTTGATTAATGTAGTAAAACAAAGGCTAAGAAAGGAATGTGATTGCTATCTATAAATATATGATAGAATGAAGGATGTGTAGGAGTGCAGGTGTAAGGGAAAGTAAAAAGAGATTGCTGCCTGAGAAATATGAATTTGGCACAAGAGCAACTGAAAACAACATATCTGGAAATTAGAACAAAATGACTAATCCTCAGGCCAGTGAAACTCAGGAACAGTCTTCTAGAATGGATCAGGAAGACAAGAAATTCAGCTGCTTCTGAAATGTCATGGCTTTCTGGGATAGGGCTGCTTTAGTCTTGATGGTGCACAGGCTCCTTGGAAGCCCTAGAGTTTTCTATGCTGATGGTAAATGAGATCTCACAGAGATTAAAAATGAATGAAGAACCAAGCAATAGAGCCCCATAGAAACAGGACGGCTCTAAGAAGAGATTTGTTAGTGCAGAGTTAGTGAAGTCACTTCTGATATTGTTTTTCTGAATAGCCTAAGAGTCATAATACTTCTAAAATTCTGTATGGGAGGCTGTTTTATTTGTTCTGCTTTTGTTTGTCTTGCCTCTTACCAGGAATTAGAATGGCTACTTTTTTTTGTCTAATCCAATTTTAATTGGAAAGTATGGAAAAAGAAATAATGAATTTGTTTGTGTTCTTATACTTTCTTATACACATAGGTTTCTTCATTTACCTGAAATAGTTTAGTAATTAAAGTCTTATATTTTAATTTATAGATTTTTTTTGCTATGTATAACACATTGTGATAGCAGTTAATCAAGTTTTGATATCTAATATTGAAAGAAGGTTTTGCTACTACTGTTTGAAACAGTTTATTTTGTCTTTTTAGATTGCTATTCTTCTTGGCTGTATGGCAGTGAAACTTTGCACTGACAGACACTAAAAGAAATTGGATCTGGGAGGTCCAGGTAAAACATATTATTTTAGGCCATAGGTTATGTCACTGTGCAATGATAGCTCTCATCTTCTTCCAGACAAATCACAATTAATACTTAGAGGTGGAAAAAAGGCAAAATAAACCCAAATCAAAAATGAAGCTTGTGAGATGATAAGTGTGAGGCTCAGTGTTGCGTGACACTAAAAAATGGCACTATCTAGGGAATCAGCAGGGGTCAGATATTTATGATATGTCCCAATAGGCAACATTCAAGTAATAGCAACAACATACAGCATACCTGGTTTTGGCAATATTATACAGTGAATAGCAAATCCCATCTGAAGTTAGGAAAGTGACAGACTTTTATTATAATCCATAAGGGAAATACTTTGCATGAAATAAATAATGTTTCAATTAATGCAGAATAACACCCATACATCCTCATTTATTAAAATAAAGCATTTCAAACACAAGCATGCTGGCCTGTCAGTAACACAGATGCTAGAATAAACTAAAAAAAAAAATGAAATTACTATAGCACTTTAAATGACATGTTGAATTTCCATTCTCATGTGATTTTTCTCTGAACCTGAATATCCTGGAAATTCAGTTTTACAAGCAATTTTAAAAAGATTACTTTCTCCTTATTTAGAAGTAAAATGCTGAAATATCAATTCTTCATGACATAAATTTTAAATTTCTATTGCCTATGCTTTGAATTGCCTACGCTTAAATATTTTCTGACTAACTTTAGATAGTAGAAAAATTATTTGCTCATATTTTCTCATTAAAAAAATGCTGGTTTTAAATAAAGAATATATAAAATTGTATCATAATATACCATCTATCTGTCTTTTCTTCAAGCTCAACCTATTTAACCAAGGCCTCAGTTTACTTTTCATTTCACGGTACTATCCATGCTGGGTCTAATTTTCACAGTTTGAATTCAATTTCTACAAGTTCTGAATCATCAAAAGTAACAATTATGGTATCTGTCTTACTATTTTAAGTACTTATCTGTACTTTCTTATCATAGTATCTTAGCTCGCCTTCAGATAAAAGGAGAAACATCCACTTTTAAAGACAGGGAATTAATAAACAGGGACATTATATACTGAGATACAGGTGAAAGATCAAACTCAAACGTCTAATAGAGATGAAAAAAAAAAAAAAAAGGAAAAAAAAAAGAAGTGTCCTAATGCTCCTGTAGTGAAAGACAGACAAATAATAAAATATGAACAATTTTCTTTCTGCAGAGCTTTCATCTTTTAGTCCCTTAACCCATTGTTGCAGTTTGAAAGCCAGGTGTGGGGCACACAGGAAAGAGAATGAGATACCAAATACTATGTTAGCTATATGCCCGACTCCGACAGTATCAGATTCATGATTCTGTCAACCGTAGGTCCGATCACTTTCTTAGGAGCTGTGTGGAAAATCTTGCTGTCAAGAACTGCATGTCCAAAAAGGAGACAGAGGAGTCCTAAAACTTTATTTGAATAAAGGGAGAGTCCACGGGGCATATCCCTGTGGGGTCTCTCAAATTGCTGGAGGATGCAGACCCCCCTTTTATCCTAATTTCCCGACTGAGGGACACCCTCTCCTTTTCCCCATTGGCCAAGGTACTCAGAAGTTAACAGCCTTCCCGGCCCGCCTATACCAAACTCCTGCCTCCTGCCATCTGTTGTCCCCCTTGCTGAAGAATGTGGGGGAATTCCCTTATTTCCCTTATTTGTAAAAGCCCACCGACTCTTGGCAGATGGCTCTTTTGTCCCACTCGCTTGTAGCTCCACTCAGTCTCTCCCCTCCCTTTGTCCTGCTCTTCAGCCAGACTGTGGGGGAATCCCCTTATTGGTGAATACACAAACTTGAGCATTTCGCTCAGAGCGAATCTGTGGAAGAATCGCTTGAAAGAAGGAACTTGGAGAAAGACTTGGGCCTAACAGAAGTTTTGGCATTACAGAAGCTTCCTTGGGGTGATACACAGTTGCCACTTCCAGGATGGTTGGTATGCACGGACTCTGCTACTCCACGCTTCCCTAGGCAGCACAATCTGCACTCCTCGCCAACTGTGAAGAGGAGAAATGGAGGACAGAGTGGAGTGAAGACACTGTGATCAAACCCTGCTGTACTCCCTGCACTGGGCAGCCGATAAGCCGCACAATAGCTGCCCAGTTGAAGATATATGATACACATGTCCAGTGCTGAGCCGGCAAGGGTGGCAAATCACTCCTTTTGGATGAACTTTCCTTGAACTTTGCTCATTATAAGCTCATTATAATGTCAAAACACACCTCCATCCCAAAAGTTACCCACCCCCGAGGTATGCCCACTTCTCACTGAGCATGTGCTCCAGATCTTTGATGGACTGTGCCTTTAAATGCAAGTGAGAAACTTTCACCAATCAATTACAATATTAAGTATGACTATAGTCACTGTGTTGCTTATCAGTGGCATGGCACAGGGAGTACAACAAGGTTTGGTCCCAGTGTCTTCACTCGATTCCGTCACAGCTGTGAGGAGTGCAGACTGTGCTGCCTAGGGAACCGTGGAGGAGCAGAGTCCGTGCGCACCAGCCATCCTGGAAGTGACAACTGTGTATCACCCCAAGTAAGCTTCTGTAATGCCAAAACTTCTGTTAGGCCCTAGTCTTTCTCTAAGTTCCTCTTTTCAAGCACTTCTTCCACAACCGTTTCAAATTTTGCAGATATATAATGAGTAAGAATCTCCTTTTGGTTCAACAAGAAACACAGACATGTCCATGTGAAGTGATCCAGACAGAGCAGATAGCAAGTCTGCTCCTTGAGATATGAAGACTGAGGTGAGGAACAAATCTGGTTTCCCAACAATAATTCCTGGGATGATTAATAATGTCTCTAATTCTACCTAGAGTAGCTTATTTTCATAATAATGGGAATTAAACATTGCAAACCTATCTTCTCTTGAGCATATTCATACTTGACATCTTCACCTATCCAGCGCAAAAAAAAAAAAAAAAAGTATGAGAGTACTTTCGAGAATCAATTTTCCTTCTCTGTTTAGCTATAGAGCTTCCTCTATGCATTCACAAACAAAGAAACATACACACAAAATTCCTACATAGCTTAACTCTGCAGAAAGACCCTTAGTAGTATCTCCATCTCTCAGTTCAGGGAATGCCTAACCATCAGATCCCTTCTTGTTAGGTAGTGCCAGAAAATAGTTGGTGTTTATACTCTTCCCCAAGCAAAAGCTGTTGACTGGTCTTGGAGGAAGGATAGCAAATTTAAAAACCTGTTTTTTGTCTGCCTTTGGCGTATTGACCAAAGGTATTGACCTTTTTCTTATGTCCTCATCATAAGCATGCACATTCCCAGAATTGCAAGTAGTCGTTTCCCAATCTGTTGCTTGCTAAAATAAATATATATATGGTTTATGTCCACTGAAAACATTTCTCCCTGGAGAATTCCAGTCTTTATGGAGCTTGATGTGATACATTAATAATTTTACTGCACACTGGGTATAGGAACTCCCTGGATGCAGTTATTTACCCTAAATCTTGACTTGCTCTTCCTAGGGAAGTAGAGCACATTTCCTTAAGCCGCTTGACAAGGAAAAGCACAAGTGGGAAGAAAGTGTGCTTGCAATCTGGTCTACGGAAGTCTAGCTAGCTAATGCTAGATATGTACCATTACATTTACTAGAAATACTAGGGTTTCATTTTTGTTATTTTTGTCATTTTTGTCAAAAATGTCTTATTTTACTAGAATTAAAAGTACTGGACACAGAGGCCTGAAATGATAACATAATACTATACGTGTTTTTTTTTCCTCAAAGGTTATCTGAAACTTAAGATTTCTAATGAATTGTAACATTGGTTACATTAAGAAATGTCCATTGCTTGGAGATTTCTTTATATTGCTCAATTATCTCTTTAAAGAGTTAGTTTAGACATACTTTGTTACCTAGGAAATAAATTCCACCATTCCACTCTTTTAAAGAATAAACCAGGTTTCTATTTTGTTGTTGTTGTTTTGTTTTTAAATTCTACTTCTATCAGAGGCTTTTATCACCGCTTTTATGTCTTCAGTCAACAAAAGGACCTCTTTATATGCTCCCTTTGCTTTTAGGTGTTTTCTGTGCTTGAAATTGTCACGCTTATTTAAGACTAGATTTCTTAGCTAAATAAAAAGGGACCCTAAGGTACCTATTTTTCTACCTTTTTTTGCTTCTTCCCTCAGGAGTTAAACTGAATTGCAGCCATAAACGTACACTGTAACATTTTGAAAACGACATACCAGAGAGCTTTTGGCCATCATGCAGGAGTTTGTAATTTTCCTTTTCTTTCTCTTCTTCTGAGTCAGCATAACCACTAATAGAAACCTTTTCAAAGTTTTATAACTCACTTCTTGCAGATTTCACACACACACACAAATATATATATATATATATATAAAAATACATATATAGATATATATACGTCTATATACACGGCATACTTTACAGTCTCATCATTAGAGTTATGTCTGGGGTTCTGTAGAGACCTGTGGTGACAGATGACAGTTTGAACACTTTGCTGCCCTGTTAGTTTTAGGTGACTTTATAGCTGAGCTTTTACTTTTCTACCACCATGTCTAGGCTGCTACTAGCATAAAGCCACGTGTTTGAAGAAACACTGCAATCACTCTGACAAAGGTAAAAACACAACTTTAGTGGTGAGGTAGTTTAAGGCTTGGATTAAAGCTGCAGAAGAGGCCACAGACCTCTGGTTCTTCATTTCAAAGACCACAAGGTGTCTTAGGGACTTGGCCATGGTCAAAACAAATCAAAGGGGAGAAGGGAAAACAGCTCCCCTGGAGAAAACAGTGCGGTCATGTTAAGCTCCACTGAAGCTGGATATCGGGATGGGACATAGATGGTTGTTAGAACACCACAGTTATGCTTTATCTGGATGTTTCATCATGAAGGAGCTAAATATAAACTGTTTCAAGGACGCCATGGCATCTCCCTGGAGAAGATCTCAGCTTTACAGGTGGCTTGGAAGTGTGCTGCAGAATGGAAATGAACAGCATCATTATGGCCAACAGCCATTATCTAATTTTTGCTATACAAAACTGGTAACAAAGGGCATTGTGCAATCAAATCTGAGTTTATGTAATTAAGGAGAGGCTTTTGTGGAAGCATAGATATAACAGACTTTGATAAGGAATGCAAGAGCATGAATGGAACTCTTTGCTGTGGGATTATGATTAGAAAGCTGAAGTGACAGCTGCACAGGAAAACATCAGTAGCAGTAGCAGGAAAGGTTCATTATGAACTGGATGTTGACCCAAGCTGAAATGAGGAACTAAGTGGGAGGTCACAATAAATTCTGCTTTAAATTATTTGGAATAAATATAACTGCTCTGACAAGGCACTGGCTGCATGTATATGGATTTTAGTAAGATCAGAATATAGGTCTTAACTGACTTGTTATTTTTCAGACCTTTTCACCTCTGGTCCCTCCAGCAGACAACTTACAAACCTTCTGTGCTCTTCAATGTTCAACCCAAGCATGCAATCCCTTTGATGCCTGGCTCCAAAACCTCTTGCCCTACTCATTGGCTAGTCCAGCTTGATATTCATTTGTGGTCACACACCGATGAGCATACCTGCACAGCATGCACACTACTATCTCTCCAGCTGCTAGCACCCAGACTCATGGCCCCATGACCCGTGTCTCAAGTGACAGGTGCTACACTGAAGTCTCAAGAGAAAAAATAGGTTTTGAAGGGATTTTAACAGGTAAACAGGTTTGCATCATTAGCCCAAAATCACGAACGCTCAAAACTGAATTCTGTATGAAAGTACATATGAGCTGTGTAATATATGTAATACTCACAAAACTTAGCATTTAGTAATATTTATTTTCAGGGTCGCGAAAATGGTTGATCTCACTCTAACACTGAATCCTTAGTCATACATATGTAAAGGAGATAGTGAAAGTTTTTCTCTCATTACTAATGTTATGATTTATGTACTACTCTATACAATTTAAATATGTCAACAAGATAGGTTCGCTTGTCCTTTTTTCCCTCTTAAACCTTACGTATACATTTTAACACTTTAAGTAATTATAGTTTTAAAAAAAATAGAATATGAGAGCGCTTTGGCTAATGATATTTATTCTCAACAGCTTATAGCAGCATTGGAATTATTCCAAAACAATAATTGAACAGAGTCTAATCTCAGATGCTTTATGCTCCTAGCAACATTATTGCAGAAAACCAAAACAGGTCTGGTGAATGATGCAAAGGGTGATAGGCCACAGACATTAATGCCTGAGTGCAGTTCAGCCAAAATATATGTAAGATCAAGAGATATTTATTCATGATATATGATATGAATATCTCTAACCCTGAGCAGCTAGGGGATGAGAATTAGATAGTGATGATTAGTGTTGTGCAAACTATTACTTGTAAACCAACAGCAGTGGAAATTTCTTATCTTGTGGATGTGTGCTTTTGGGCAAATCAGCTCTTTCTTCTGTTTTAACCTTTGAAGCTTCACAAGCTTCTTTTTCTGGAAAAAAAATAATAGCAGTAACAAAAAGTTTGCATTGTCTCTTGCTATTCCAGCTCTCAGAAGGAGTTTTTTGGTATTAGTAAAATTGAACTAATTCATTGTATAGGGAAAAGAGCTGAGATGGAATTAAACTTGATGCATAATATAGTTCCACGTTCTCCACCTTAATGTTAGAATAACTTAAACAGAACTGGTCACTACAAGTGGGAAATTTTCACTAAAAGGGAAAAAAATAAATGCCCATAACCTTTTTTTTTTCCTCATAAAGCAAAATAAATTAGCTTATTTCTTTCAAAATATATCAGAAAGAAAACAGTGAAGAAAATAAAAGAAAGGCTTTTTTTGATAAAAAGTATTTCTCAGCATTTTAGTTTAGAAATCAATATATTGAATTTCTTAAAGTTTTTCCTGACCTTATGCTTGCTGGTCTATTAAGAAAGCTGGTCTATTAAGAAGGTTTGTTTACCCTGGTCCTTAGATGGTGTAAGCAAGTGAATGGAAGCTAGCACAAATTCTTTCAAATCTCTGAACCTTCGAACATTTGATTAGTTTTAATTCACACCATCAGCAAACCCTCCTGAGGTGTAAGTACTACTTCTATAGAACAGGACTCAAGTATGTGAATTCTGCAGAAAAATCACCATCACATACACAGAGTTGTTCCCACAGGAGGAGGGGGAGAGAGAGAAATTCAAGATGTGCAAGTCAGAAAGGACCACCTAGTGTGATAAAAGGATGAGTCAACTTTCAAGTATTTTCTACAGATCTCCTGAGTGATTTTTTTTTTTGCATGATACCTGAATGTCTTAGAAATATTGCTTCTGTTAAAAGCAAATATTTGTGTCTGCCCTAAATTGTTATTCATTGAGAAATCATATACTCCCCTCATTGCCTGTGTTATGTTTTTACATCTGAAAACAGCAGTGGGAAATGACTATTGATTTGTTGCTCAATTTCTTCTTGCATTTCTACTTCATCACATTTATATACTACATAACCTGTGTATGCATTCCTTCTTGGGCCATTTCAGAGCTTCTATATCAGCTCTCTTTCTCAACCCAAGAGCAAAATGAATCAGAATATTAAGTAAACAACTCACAGTTTCAAGTAGACTCACTTTCCAAGGGATATCTGAAAGGAATGCCAGTAGAAAAAATAACTTTCGGGTGCTTTGATCATCTAAACAACTATAGAGCTATTTAATGCCACCACTGTATTAATTTACAGTAGCTTGGTGTCTTGCCTATAGACTATCAGTAACGTTTATTTCCACCAACTTGAAGGCAATCCTGAAGTAAGGCCACCTTCTCTGAAGCTGTAAGAAAGGGCATCTACTTCTCCACAATTCCTTTGGCAACACAATCTTCCCTCCTAGCACATGCTAATAAGAATAAATGAAGACTGGAGCAAAACAGAGACACCATGGCCAAACTTTGTTGGCTTCCCTGTGAAGGGGATAATATGAATGTGTCCTGCAGACGAAGAGTGAATGGAGGGTGAGGCGGAGTGAAGACACAGATGCCGCGTCCAAACTCTGTTGTACTCCCTGCAGAGGCAGCAATCTGGTCGTATCATGCGGCTGATAAATCACATCATAGTGTGAGGTCTGGTGCTCGGCCAACAATGATGGCAGATCAGTCCCTTCCGATAGGCTTTGCTCAAACTTCTCCTCCTTCTAATCTCATTATAATACCAATACACAACCCCATCCCAGAAGTTACTCGCTTCCAAGGAAAGATCACTCCTTACTGAGCATGCTCTCTAGATTTTTTATTAACTCAGGAGATTTTTTTAAATCAATGAATAGCGAAAGTATGACCAGAGTCACTCAAGCTCCACCTAAATCTAAAAGAAAAAATATATATAAAAGGCAAACTAAGGAGAGATATAAGGGAAGGAAGAATGGGGTGGTAAGAAGGAAGGAAGTGGAACTAAGGAGGAAGGAAGAGAAGAGAGGGAAGATTCTGTCGTAACTTCTGGATGAGTTGACAGGCTGGACACCTTTCCTCCTCTTGGGTCAGGACATTGCCTGAGGAGACCCCTCAAGATGGAGAGCCCTCTCCCATCTTCTGGGTGAGTGATGATTGTGCATTTGTACACTAGGCACTAGCTAAGAACCCCACACTGTAGTAGAGAATTTCCTAAACTGACATCCCAAACCTGTTTTCTAAATGTTGCATTTGAATAAATTGTGCTGTTTGTGAACCCGACCACTTGTTTTGAAGATGATCAGTCAGCAGACTGTTGGTGAATCTGATACTGCCGAAGTCTAGCTTACAGTTGATCAAATAGTGTATTTGGGAACTCTTTGCTCCTAGGAAGGCGATCGGATCTACGGTTGACAGCCTGTTCGTGAATCCGATACAGCCAGAGTTCGGCATATAGCTAACACAGTATTTGGCATCCCTATTAAGAGATGAGTCCAGCCACCTCCAGTCCCTCTAACTTTTGAAGATCGGCTGGAATGTAAGGGGATTCATCTCTTACCAAATTTGTCCCCGCCATCAAACCACAACATATTTAAAGTTATTTTTTCATAACCAAACACACCAGGCCTGTGACAGAGCAGAATCCCAAAGCATCCTAAGATGTGTGTAAGCACAAAACCTGACCTTAGTAAAACCTGAAGGACTTTTATTGCTCACATGAAGGAAGAACTCCCTTGTAAGTAACTAAAGAAGAAAAGGAAAAAAAGTCAACTGACATATATAAGGAGCTTCTGAAAAATTTTGGCCTTTGAAATTTTTCAATATCCTTATTTTTCAGCACTAGATTTCTGTTTCCTTTTAAGAAGGTATAGAAAAACAGAGCTTACTGTTTTATTATGTTTGTCTTTTCCACAGCTACAAGTAACTCCGTCAATTATCTGAAGTATTTTAATGGATTAGTCAAAATACAACACAATTGGTGATAACAGTAAAACCAAAAGCCTTTTGCCTTCTTAGTGTTTAGATAGATATATTAAGTTACTGAAAAACAAGGGAGACGTGTAAAAGCATAAACTTAAACAGCTAGCAACCTCAAACAATATCCTTATTGCTTATTAATTATACCAAAGTGGTATTACTGATCAGTTTAATATGAAACATGAATGTAATTATCATAAAGAAAAAGCTAGAGTAAATTACTCATCTACCTCGTTTTCTCTATTTATAAATAAAAAGAAAGGGATTCATTCTAAGCTGAAAAATGTACGCTAATCCACTGATTAATTAAAGGAGCATTTCTAATTGGTTTTCTATTTGTGATATTTTTTCTGTATAAGCACAAAGCAAACTTCTCACAAATTTTGAATTAAGGTTATTGCTTTTTCATCCAAGGAAAAGCATTATAAGTTTTCAGTAGTAGGGACTCCTTGTTTCCATTTGAATTCCCTGTAAATTATTTTTCATTGCAGAGAGGTTTGTTTTCTGCTGTTATCAAACCATATAAGGATTTGAGGTTGTTTGTTTGTTTGTTTTCTAACTTTTTTAAAAATATCCAGATCTTCTGTTCCTTCTCCCTTTTTTTTTTTCACCCAAGTTTTATCATTCCAAATTGTATTTTTCACCAGAAAAGGTGAGGGAAAAGAAAAGAGGAAGGGCAAAGCATGGAAGATTAAAAGAAAGGAGGGGGGGGTGGAGAAACAAGAAAAGAATAAGAAATAAGCTTTATAGAAATAATGGTTTCATAATTTTGTTTCGAACCTCCCAAACGCTATTAAAAGTGATGGGCCATTCCATCCTTTGATATTAATAAAACAACATTGTCACCCCAGTGTTTTGATGCCTTTGTCTGTAAATCTGGAGAAAACATGATATTTTGTTAAAGTGATAAGAAATTGATACTCTAACAACATAAGGATGTAAATAGAAAATTAATATAAAATTAATTAAGGTAAGCAACAGATAGAATAATTAGATGAAATTGGAAACCAGCAAGCAGTTTACAAATTCAAGTGCTGAAAATGATTAGAATTTGTTCTTTAATTTTCCTGTAGCACAGGATCCAATCAAAGAGGAGATATTTTCACATTCATATGAACGTTTCATATTTAGAATAACCAATAACATGCTTATGCAAAATCTTCTTGATTAATATAATCTTCTCTCCAGTTAGAGTTTAATAAAACCACTAATGATATTTGCATCTCCTGAACTTAGTTTATAAATTTAGGTGAATTCCAATCAAAAACAATAAACAGGCATCTAGGTCCCCTGCATTTGACAGAAGATGAAAATCAGGAGCTTTCAAATCAGAATCCAACCTTGACTTTGAGAAGGAGCTTTTGAATAGGAAACGTGATATGTCTGAAATCCTCATCTTTTGCAGAGTTTTGACTTCAAGAGAAGTAGATCTGTCCAAAACACTGAACCTTCGTCAAAGTAGGTACCTAGGAGCATTCCTTGGGAAAAATGAAGAAAGCTAATGAAATAGGAAGCAGTGCTGATGCCCATCTTTCATATACTAGACAAACTAAGGTGGATTTAAATCTTCTTATGGACATGACACTATAGCTGCATATTAAAATATGTTGTATTTCCCAATGGAGATGGGAGGAATCATCATTCACAGCTGCTGCTTGGCTTAATTATAATCAGCACAGGAATAACTTCCAAATGGGCCTTCATTTCTGGAAACAGACTCAGATGCCTTTGATTCATGCTCAAGGCAACATTAGATTTTGTTTTTCAAAGGTAAGAATCCTGCAGGCACACTTATAAAAGTAAGTCCTTCTGGAGAGTCAGATAAGATTGTATTTATTTTCTGGATCTTAAATGAATCCAAGAAGGGATTACCTGCCACAATGAAAACTCCACTATGTACAGTGAATTATAGGCATTGCGGGGAAAGGGCATTAAGATGCTCAGACTTTCTGGTCCTTCTTCCAAAGACACAAATGCAACATTCACCTGCAAGTCATTTTTAGTCTCTAAATCCTTTTCTAAATCTTTTCTGAACTATTTTACTAGTGCTGTTTTAATAACAGGAAAGCCCCTGTTCTGAATTCCTTAGGCAGTCCCAAGCCAATTGAGTCACTTGTAAATGCATTTATTTCTTCCACCTGACTAGACTCACTGCTCGATTCCAGTTCACCAAAGCACATGTGTGGAGGTTTTCCTGACTATACTGTATTCACAGACCTTTCAGAAAGCTCTCTCCAAGCAAAGCCACTCAGGTCTCTGCAAAGAGCCATTTAGCAAACACACTCGGTGTTTAAATAAGGTTTTTATCTGTATTGCAGAGATTAACATGAGGAAGTAAATTTGTACCATGTTTTGTTAAGGGAAGATTACTAGAATGGCATCTATTCTAAATTCAATCCATATACATAAAAATCAATAGAACTATTTTTTTTCTATATTATTTCCTTCTACACACTCCCTCCAAAAAGTGTCTTTATCTGCAGGAATGGAGGGAAAGAAAGAATAAAACAGGTGATAACCAAGGGGTTAAATACTTTTTTGCTATACTTAATAAAATGTTGTATGCCCATTACATTGAATTCCAATGAATTACTGGCAATTATTGCCTAACAATTAACCACCATGAGCTTTTATCACATTTATTTACTCTTTTTACAGAATCACAGAACAGTTGAGGTTGGAAAGGACCTCTAGAGAACATCTAGTCCAACCCCCCTGCACAAGCAGGAATACCTAGAGCACATGGCACAGGGTGGCATTCAGGCGGGTTTTGAAGATCTCCAGAGGAGGAGACTCCACAACCTCTCTGGGCAGCCTGTACCAGGGCTCTGTCACCCTCACAGGAAAGAAGTAAATCTCCTCATACAGAGATTAAACTTCCTATGTTTCAACTTACACCTGTTACCTCTTGTCCTGTCACCGGCCACCACGGGCAAGAGCCTGGCCCCATCTTCTCTACAATCATCCCTCACGTGCTTGAACATGTTGATCAAATCTCCTCTCAGGCTTCTCTTCTCTAGACTAAACAGGTCCAGCTCTCTTAGACTTTCCTCATAAAATAGATGCTCCAGTCCCTTAATCATCCTTGTGGCTCTACCCTGCACCGTCTCTAGAAGCTCCATGTCCCTCTTGTCCTGGGGAGACCAGAATAGCACACAATACTCAAGGTGCAGCTTCCCCAGAGCTGAGTAGAGGGGGAGGATCAGGATCCCCTCCCTCGACCTGCTGGCAACACTCCTCTTGATGCAGCTAGGATCCCATTGGCCTTCTTGGCCATGAGGGCACACTGCTGACTCATGGTTAACCTGCTGTCAACCAGGACTCCCACATCACTCTCTGTGGAGCTGCTTGCCAGCAGGTCAACCCCTAATCTGTACTGGCACCTGTGATTATTCCTCCTGAGGTGCAGGACCCTGCACTTGTCCTTGTTGAACCTCATGAGGTTCCTCTCTGCCCAACTCTCCAACCTGTCCAGGTCCCTCTGGATGGCAGCACAGCCCTCGGGAGTGTCAGCCACTCCTCCCAGCTTGGTATCATCTGCAAACTTGCTGAGGGTGCATTCTGTGCCCTCATTCAAGTTATTGATGAACAAGCTGAACAGCACTGGGCTCAGTACTGACCCCTGTGGGGGGCCACTGGCCTCCAACCAGGCTCGGCTCCATTTATCGCCACCCTCTGGGCTCTGCCATTCAGCCAGTCCACAATCCACTTCACTGTCCACTTGTCCAGTCCACACTTCCCAAACTTTCCTGTAAGGATGTTATGGGAGACTGTGTCGAAAGCCTAGCTGAAATCAATGTAGGCAACATCCACGGCTCTCCCGTTGTCCATCCAGCCAGTCACCTCATCGTAGAAGGCTATCAGGTTCGTTAAACCTGACTTTCCCCTGGTGACTCCATTCTGCCTACTCCTGATCACCTTCTTTTCCTTCACATACCTAGAGATGGTCTCTAGGATGAGCTGCTCCATCACCTTTCAAGGCATGGAGGGGAGGCTGACTGGCCTGTAGTTTCCTGGCTCCTCCCTCTTGCTTTTTTTGAAGACTGGAGGGACTTTGGCTTTCTTCCAGGCCTCAGGCACCTCCCCCACTCTCCATGACCTCTCAAAGATGATGGAGAGCGTCTGAGCAATGACCTCTGCCAATTCCCCCAGCACTCTTGGGTGCATTCCACCTGGACCCATAGATTTATAGGTGTCCAGTTTGCCTAAATAATCCCTAACCTAATCCTTCTCGACCATCAAAAAGTCTTCCTCTCTCCTGGTTCTCTCTCTTGACTCTGGGCTCTGTAGCTCATTGGGACGAGACTTTGCAGGAAAGACAGAAGCAAAGAAGACGTTTAGTAACTCTGCCTTCTCTGAATCATCTGCCACCAAGGCACCCTCCCCATTCAGCAGGGGATTAACATTTTCCCTAACCTTCCTCTTGCTGCTGATGTATTTGTAGAAGCCCTTCCTGTTGTCCCTGACATCTCTCGCTAACTCTAACTCCAGACAGGCCTTGGCCTTCCTTGTTGCATCCCTGCATTCTCTGACAATGTTCCTATATTCTTCCCGAGGGGCCTAGCCCTTCTTCCACATTCTGTATGCGCTCTTTTTCTCATTAATTTTACCCAGCAGCTCCCTGCCCATCCACACAGATCTCCTGCCCGCCTTGCTCGACTTCTTTCTTATAGGAATGCACCGATCCTGAGCTTGAAGAAAGTGGTGTTTAAATATTAGTCAACTCTCCTGGATCCCCTTTCCTTCTAGGACCCTTGCCCAGGGGACTCCTCCAAGGAGCTCCCTGAAGAGGTCAAAGTTGGCTCTCTTAAAGTCCAGAGTTGCAATCCTACTTCTTAACTAGCTTCCTCCTTGCTGGATCGTGAATTCCAACATCTCATGGTCACTTCAGCCAAGACTGCTCCCAACCTTCACATTTCCCACTAGACCATCTCTGTTTGTTAGTATCAGGTCTAGCAGTGCCCCTCTCCTTTTTGGCTCATCAACCACCTGCATCAGGAAGTTATCTATATAATGCTCTGCAGGAATCTCCTGGACTGTCTGCTCCTAGCTGTGTGAGTATCCCAGCAGACATCAGGATGGTTGAAGTCCCCTGTAAGGAACAGAGCCTGGGATCATAACGCTTCTTGCAGCTGCCTGTAGAAGGCCTCATCCACTTCCTCTCCCTGGTCAGGAGGCCTGTAGTAAACTCCCACAGCAGTGTCACCCGTGTTGTCTTGCCCTTTAATCCTCACCCACAGGCTCTTGGCCACGCTTCCTCCTCCCTTACGCTGAGCTCCATGCATTCCAGTTGCTCTCTTACGTAAAGAGCAACTCCGCCACCTCACCTTCCTGGCCTGTCCTTCCTGAAAATCATGAGAGCTGTTCCCTCATGTCTCAGTAATTGCAATGAGATCATGGGCCTGCAATTGCACACACATCTCCAGTTCAGCTTGTTAATTCCCCATGCTGTGTGTGTTTACATAGAGGCATTTGAGTTGGACACCCAATGTGCCTCTCATTCTAGCTGGGGCAGCTGGAACTTGACCATGTGTGTCTTCAGAAGGTCTCTTATTTTCCCATCTAGCCTCTTCAGGCTTAGGGTGCCCTGCGCAGGCTATGGAGTTAGGCAGCTGCACGTGGCATGACAGGCTATCGCCTACCCCATAACCTGCTTCCCCCATGACACCCCCCCTACTCCCTCCAATCTAGTTTAAAGCCCTCTCGATGAGCCCTGCTAGCTCATGTCCCTGGGCTGTCTTCCACCTTTGAGAAAGATGGATCCCATTTGATTCTGTCATGCCTACCGGTATGTAAGACTTCCTGTTACTGAAAAAAACAAAGTTGTGGAGATGACATCAGGCACGGAGCCAAGTGTTAATGGAGCATGTCCTCCTATTTCTTTCTATCTTGCTGCCAGCACTAAGAAGAGTGGAAGAGGATATGACCTGCATGCCTGTGTTCCTAATCGTCTGCCCCAATTCCCTAAAGTTCCTTTTGATTGCTCTCAGGCTGCATGCATGTAGGACCAGCAATGCATAACAGCCAGTGGGTCTAACGAGGCTGGGAAGTTTCTGGGTGACATCCTTAACCTGGCCCCCAGGAAGGCAGCAGACCTCTCTTTGAGGAGGGTTGCACCTACATATCAGACCCTCTGTTCCTTGAACTGGGGAATCAAATTGAGGAATTTTAGTGTACCAGTTGGCCATCTATAGCAGTAAATTTGAAGGGTTACCTTGTTGCCACACTGCAGTCACTCACAGTAGCTACATTATGTTTTTTAATGGAAAAATATAATGATAGAACATTATGGCCTGGACAAGGCCTGGAGATCCAGCACAGCTTACTCATTTATGTACTCCACTCAACTTGGGCCAAAATTTTAGGAAGCTACAATGCAGTATGAAGTCTGTTTGTCTCTATGTGCGGATATGAACAGGTTGCTTCAGTTTCCTTACAATCAGTGAAGATAGACAAATTTTAGAAGGTGATCTGCCACTGTCTGCAGTAAATCACTGTTACACTGAATAGAGTAATTTACACACCCGAGGAGCTTGTTGGCTCCATTAAAAATAAAGAAAACTGGTTGCATGATCTTCTGAACTGATCCCCAAATCAGGGTATCTCTAAGGTATTTAGATAGTCTATTACAATATTCATATCCAGCTAAGCTCAGAGGTTTAGGAAAATAGGCTAATAAAAATATATATATATATGTAAGGGGAGGAAGAGGGTAACATGGAAGAAACACAAAGAGGACAACTAATTCATTTTTAAAATCGTTCATAATGTTATTTGCCATTAAAGCAGCAGAATGACAAAAAACAATATATATATATGTGTGTGTGTGTTTGTTTCATGTCTTACTCTGTCAGTCATGTTAGCTGAATATGGTACTGCATTCTGGACTCTGCATTCCGTATTTTTGCTTTCATTATTATATAGTTTCTGATTTTGACCAAGAATAGAAGAAAATAGATATTTGTAGTTCCTAAACTTGATAGAGGTTATGGATATGAAGAAAAGTGTCAGGCACAAAGGTAGATTGATAGATAGATGCTATCTAGTGGAAGTTGGATAGTTCTTCCTAATGTGAATATAGAAAACAATGTAATAGAAATGCATAATTAAATTTAGGCGGTATATGAGCAGGAAAGAATGAATTTCATTTATTTGAATGTAATTGTCTAGGTTTTTTTTTTTTTTTTCAACTTGCATATAAAAAAATCCCTAAGATAGCAATACAAATCTCCATTTGAATGATTCACTTACTTAACATGTAAATCCTAAGTAAGTCCAGGTTCAATGTTGCAATCATTGCAAAATTTTTCCATATTGATAGATGCTGTCACAGGACACTGTACAAATCACAAAGACTCAAACAAAGATAGAGAATCCGTATTAATATTATTTTCAATGTGCATCTTGCTACCAGAAATCCCATGTGGTCTACTCTTCCAAACTGCTGTGGAAATTCTGTGATTACCAACAGCATTAAACTCAATTTTCATTTACCTTTTTTTTCTGTAGACTTTTTTTTTCCCATAATCTGCGCTTTTCAGTATGCACGATTTATAAAACAAAGGGCTTTCAGCTTGAAAGTGTTGATCACTGAGCCCATGGAAATGAGCATATGCGCAGTCACTATGTATTCCTCTCTGCAACGTAATTCAGCAGCTTTTCTTCTTTCTCCTAGACAGGATGATTCCTAAGGCTAAACATGCAGGAGACTACCTTATTTAAGATTTTTCATTCTGCAAGTAAGTTGACTGCTGTCTTTGTTTAATTTATTGAATGCATTGCAACTAGGGAGCAATTCTAAAGTAGACAAACCAGCACAATGATCAAAGTATCATTTTGCGCTTACAGTTATGTAAACCCACACTATTTCTCACCATCAAATTAATATGACCCAGTCTATGCACTCCTGTGTTCAAGGGAGAAAAACACACAGTGTACTTCTTAGTTGTAATTTAAAGATGGACTTTTAAGCAAATGTCTGTGCTGAAATACTATGAGTTTTAGGCTGAGTATAACAGTATCTGCAAATTTCAGGCTTTTATTAAGACAAGGTCAATATCCTTTTTAAAATTTGGACTTGTTCCCAAAACACCTGAACAAATCTGTTCTATATTGTCTTGCAAGGGTGAGCAAATGGAAGGAGAATGTATTAATGTCCTTTATTTAACACAGAACATCCTTTGGTTATTGTGTCACAGCAGGGGTTTTTTTTTTTTCTTTTTTTTTTTCTTTTTTCTCCCAATGCATGTTATAAGGGATTAAATGCCTACAGGGAATTTAAAATTATCATAAATTTTCTTAACTCTTGTCATTGCACTCTCCCTGAAATGTGAAGTCTGAAGTGAGGACAGAGAGAAAAAAAAAAGAAAAAAAGATTTGTTAGATTTGTAAGAGCACAGCAAGACTGATCCTAGATTAATTTAACAAGTATATACATTTTATGCCATAGAACATGACTCTGTCTTGAATGCCCTTTCTGTTTGAGTTGGTGCAAATCCATTCTGTAGATACACATAGGTCTGTGTGGAGAAATAGCTGCTGAAACAACACATGCCAAGGAAGTTCCCTGATATGTGGAAGTTTCCCAAAGACTAGTAAATTCTACAAATTATCAGTCCTGTTTAGTTTGCAAGGACTGATCAGCGCAGCTCATCAAGCACCTGCCAAGCAACCTGTCCAAGTTTCATACAGACTGTAGCATCATGAGTGGGTTATGGAACTCAGGCCTCACCCAAGTGAGGGTCCATTGTCTACTTTTGCTTAGAAAATATCAACTGTTAAAAAATGTGCTATATATAGTATACATATGTATATATATATGTATATATAAATATTTGTATGTACGACCAACAGAGATGATCATCTGTTGGAAAAATGGAAAGATAATCTACATGAGAAGACATAAGAAATAATTTCTTTCCTGTGAGGGTGACAGAGCCCTGGCACAGGCTGCCCAGAGAGGCTGTGGAGTCTCCTTCTCTAGAGATCTTCAAAACCCGCCTGGATGTGACCCATGCCACATGCTCTAGATGTCCCTGCTTGAGCAGGGTGGTTAGACTAGACGATCCCTAGAGGTCCATTCCAAGCTCACCCATTCTGTGGTTCTGTGATTCTGTGATGTAGCATTCAACTACTGTTGAATGAACCAGAGCCCTTGACCCTCTTCAGGAGAAACATACAATTTACATTTGGAGACGCCTCTGTACAGTTTGACGCTTACATGACCCAACAATGATACAAATCCAGCCCATGATGGAGCCTTGCAGACTATGGAAGATGGCAGTAAAACCAAATTCAGAGATGAAAAACCTCCTGCAAAATTCAATGCCCTCATGCCTTCCCTGATACGAAGCAAGAGGCACAATTTAAAGGCACAAACTGATCTCAGTGAGGACCAGGCTGGCACAGTCACATGGCAGCATCGCTGGCGTTTGGCTTGAGGCTGTTTGCTGCTCACTGGAATGACTTCAGCATCTGTTAGAGTGATGGTGCCTTTAACTAGCTAAAAAATACCTCAGCTGTTAAAAGAACGAAACTTCAGAAAGGATCCTATTATGAATCAGGATAGTTCCAGTGCTAGCTGGGCTTTTAGAGTTCTCTGGTGTGTGTATTATTGGCATAATTATCCTGATTATCAGTGTCTACTTGGCTCATTTTTCTATGGATGTAAATCCATGTGCTTATGCTGAGTACTCACCAGGCATACGGGAATATTCCAGTGCATAAAATTTTGCTGTTCACTTTTATAAGGTTAAAAGACCATTTTAAAATGACTCATTTCCCAAAACCATCACTTATTAAAAAATAAAAAAGAAAGAAAGAAAAAGCTTTAAAATTACTTGTAATTTTACATATTTTATCCAGGTTTTTCTTGCAGTGCACAGGTATCTGAGGATTGGCTGTGACCTGGAGCCAGGATAACTTGCCTCGGATTCACTACTGGGTTCCCTGCACTTGGCTGCCTGATCCATGGTAGCAACAAACCTTTTGTTCCTGTAGCGCTCTGCAAATCACTGTATGTTGCAGTTGGGGCAGGAAGCAAAATGAATGCAGAGTTGGCTTATGGCAGCATGTGCATCACGGAAATGGAGATGCTCCTTCACCAGCAGTTTAGCAGCATCAACACAGAAACATGTGCAGTCAGGTTTGGTTGCATAATAAGGGGAATTATATTTCCTGGCTAGGATCATTTGTGATTCAGGAGAAAATTGAATAAAATTTCTATAGATATAATAGAATCTTCTGTAAATGGCTTCCAAGATTCCAGGTCCAGGATGTGTCTACATTTTGTATTCTAAGAAAAAAATAAATAGAGAAAAATGGACACACAAAGCAATAACCGTAACAGCAAACTTCTTAATCAAAACGTTTGCCAGAAATCAGTAAATTATTACCTAGAGTTGATGTCTTGAAGACAGTTCTTGAAGGTTAAATTTTCCATTTCTAGTGAAAGTGCTCTTAGTATGCCCAGTTTGGAGGAAAGATTGAGAAAAAATAATAGTTCATGAAACATTTTTCCTAGTTATCATGAGCATGACATCATGATGCTTTGGAGATTTGGTTCAAGAAATTGAATTCAAAAAAACTGCTGCATTTCTTATTTGGTGACTTTAATTCTGGGCAATCTGTCTTTCCAGAAGAATGAGAATACCAGAAAATGGGACACCTGGCAGCAATGCTGCATCTGGAATTGTGTCTCAGAGACTTAAAGACAGTGAAAGGCAGGGAAGACAACAAAAAGATAGGAAAATTTACCATTCTTTTGCAGTAAAAGAAAGTTTTGTCATTCAACTGACTGGGCTTAAATCCAGAAATTCATTTTCTAAAATTTTACATTTGAATTGCAACATACACACACAAAGACAACTCTGTCTCAATTTCCCTTGTTTCAGACAGAGAATCAGCAGTGCACTCAGAATGGAAACATCTCTGTCCATTTACTCTATTTCATCTACTACACTATTTTTTTAGAATTCTTTGTGCCCAAGATCTCTGGGTATGAAAACTGTAGGGGAAAAAAAAAAAAGAAAAATCGTGTCACAACTGTAGACAAATAAAAAGATGTGATTGGAAAGCAGACCAACCACTGGTGCACCAATTGCTGACAAGTGTGATAGAATAGGAGCTGCATCAGTGATAACACTCGTGACTCAAAGTGATTTGAGAGAGTTGGCAAGTCATTTTAAAATGATATCTAGAAGGCATGCTACAAAAAAAAAATAGAAGACAGAGCACTGGCTGTCCCACAGTATGCTTCTGCAAGACCATCTGCACTTTCCTTCAAGCTTCCTCTAATTAACTAATTAAATGTACTAATCATGTGCATATTGTTCTCTCCAAGACATATGTGTGCCTGCTTGCAGTTATGTATATATGTGTAAGAAAACAACCCGAAAATATATATTTTTATGTGAAACAATTTACTTGGTACCCAGTTACTGCCAAGAGGAGAGGAAAATAGTGACTATATCAGGCCAAGCTGACTCAGAGACAGATATTTTATATGTGGGTTGTCTAAGAGTAGTGTCTAACTACTGCTCAGGCACCTAATTTCCAAATTTAAGGTGCTATCCCATCTCTAATCATCTTTTAAACAGATATTGCATTTGGGATGATCATATTGGTGATCACACCTTTGTTACTGCCTATGAAAGAAATGGGTATTTGTTCTACTCTGCTTTCCCCCATTGCAAGTGTTGTAGGAAGACATTTGCTTAATCTACAGTACTTGCTCTGGAAAACACAATGTTATGTAGCTATCTAATCTAATAAATACAGTCTTTCTGTCTCCTCTAAAAACACATCATAAAAAGGACTCCAACCTAATTTCTTCAAAAGATCTAATGCTGTATTAGTTAAAATATTAATTACAGCGGTTAGTTATCCTGTAGTTTTTGGCTAAGCCAGCTTTTAGAGTTTCAAGCAAAGTAAACACTGAAAATTTTGATAATTATTCTCAGCTCTGACAGAAATGGCAGTGTGAGGAGTACAAAGAGTCTAGCGATTAAACTGCTAAGTCACAACATATAAGTTTGGTGGCTAATATTCACACTGAAAGTGGCTGTCATATCAGTTGTTACTGATCAGACTCTGTGTCTCTCATCGCCTGGGCTCCTTTTCAGAAAGTTGGTACACAACAGATGTCCCTGAAATCGGTCATTTTCCCAGAGTGCTTCACAGCTTGAACCATAACATTTCACTGCAAAGTTATGTATCGTCCCTTCTTATCATATAGAGGTGAATGGCACCCTCCACACCATTTCAGTCTCCCATTACAAGTGGGATGTCTGCCCATAAACAGCTTTTTGTCTTCTGAGTTTCCATTAGTTTTACTCCTCAATATATAAAATAGCTAATACATTTCTGAAACAATTAATGACTTAGTGCTTAAAAAAATAATAATAATAAAAAAGTTGCTCTGAGAGTTTTTCCTCTTAGAAACCTAATTTAATCAAAGTTTTAACAGCTCAAATTCTTGGTCCACAATATGGTACAGACTGGTGCCTCCTGCTTCCTAAATTAAATGAAAATCTTCTTGCCAACAACTGAAATCTTGATTGACATTTGTTGGAAAATTCCAGAAAAAAAATATTAACAAATTAATTGATTTATACATAACTGATAGAAAAAAAAATATATGCCTCAGGCGTTTGCTCTGAAGAGCCACATATTGAAGCAGAGGAAATTGTATATGAAGACCATAAAGCATTTCTTCTCTGTGAGCGTGACAGAGCACTGGAACAGGTTGCCCAGAGTGGTCGTGGAGTCTTGGTTCCTTGGAGACAGTCAAAACCAGACTGAACATAGTTCTGGACAACCTGTTATAGCTGACCCTGCTTGAGCTAGGGGTTTGAACCAGATGATCTCTAAAGATCTTCCAAGTTCAATGATTCTATGTTTTTGTGGGGGAAAAAAAAAAAAGTCTAATTAAGTCTACAAGGCTTTTATGACATTTGGTTGCTGGTATAAAAGTACAGAGAAAAAATATATATTTATAGTATACTATAAAGTAGTATGCTCAAAGATCCTTAACAGAGACCAAGCTGAACAGTACAGGAGAGTCAGTGCATCAGTCTTTCTGATCACCAATTTCACTACAATAGAAGAAAATATTCCACAGATATCAACTTTGAGAAGCTATTTTCAGCCTTTATGAACACTGTGTGCCATATAATAAGTGTCTGCTTCAGTTAAGAAGCAAACAACATTTGGTACTTGTTCAGACACTTGAATTGTGCAGTCTAATCTCATTTACACTGATATACTTGAAAAAATCCTCACAGAATACCCATCCAATTGAATTTGCTCAGATGTGTGAGTATTCCAGCTGTGATATTCCAGCTAACTACTGAAGAAACATGAAAGGCAGAGATCAAAGACTTTGATAAAGATATCCCTGGGAGATAAAGTGTTCCTTGAAATCAGAATTTTTCAGAACATTTTATTTTTTAATGCAAGTAGAAAAATGTCAAATAAATAACTGGAAATCCTTACCCACCTAGCTCTCCATCTCGACCAAAAAAAAAAAAAATCCCAGAGCAAAACCATTGCCTTCAATTTTCATTTAAAAGTTTCTATATTGTTAAAAATCATATATCTTTTCATTCAGCATGTTTGATACTGTTGGATTTAGGCTGTTTGGACACATTACACAATAGACATTGAATCAACAGGGATTTAAGTACTTTCCTACTCTAAACTCAGGCATGATGAGCAGACTTAGAAAGGGATGGTTTTGTAGTTGGCACACTGAATGCTTATCTTCTTGCTGAAGTCATCTAAGATGTCCAAGTATTTTACTAAATCATAAAGGGATATATTGAAAATGAATTTAAATTCCCAGTGTAATGATTTCATAGTTATCAAAAAGATAACAGAATATTTTAATAACTATTTTGTCACAATGTTTTATGTGACATTAAGTTGAAATGACATTGCTCCAGCCCCAAAACTAGCAGTTGAGAAGGGAGTTCAATGCCCCAAAGGAGCAATTATAGTGACATTGTTGATATGTAATCATATATTCTATAGACAAGGACTTTGTCAACTCTTGGTGCTTTGTAATAAAATAATAATAATAATGATAATAATAAGGAATAGAAATATCTACACTGACTAGACAGTAATGTGGAAAGACTCTTAAGGAAGGGCTTGTACAGTATATTACTAAGAATATTAATTCATGTTTGCCTCCCTAGATTTGCTCAAAACAATGCCCTCTCATACCGAGGCATACCTCTCATGCCTCTTTCATACCGTTTTCCTCTGCTCCATTTTTATTTTTCCTCATTTTTTTTCCTAAGTCTTAGAATAATATTGTCTTTCGTTGCCCTCACAGTTTCCACTTTCAAAGCCTTGCCTACATGGGTCACAAGCCCCAACATGCAATCCTCTGCTGTCTGAGCAAGGACAAAATTAAGCAACATAAATTTCCCGTGATTAGAATTAGTTTCCTTTGCTTCATACCAGATCTCCTGAGAGCAATCATCAAAACTGTTAAGAATTTCTGCAAAATTAATACTATGGAGAAGGGATTTCTGATTTTTTTTTAATCACCAAACTCTTCATTTCAAAATCCCTACTGCCTTATATCAACCTTTGTAACCTTCTCCTAAATTTAAAGCTGTAAAGAATCAGCTATGAATTCCATTTCTTTAATTCACTAATACCCAATGGTTTAACTGAGTTAGTTCTACTGATGTTAATGTATTTCCCCAACCCATGGTAATCACTGAGAGAACTCTTGGAGCAAAAATTGTTTTCAGTGTGACCCCAAAAGTGTTCAGTCCCAGATTGCTTCCCTAAGTCAACATTAAGAAGTTCAAAACATTTCCCAGCACCTCCAAACACTGAAATTCTTGTTCCACTTGAGCAAGTAATATGGAGAGGTCTAAACAAGAAGACCACTTGCTGGTGACAGAGACACGGCCATTGAGCTGTCTCATCACTGTGTTCACTGCCTTTTTTCAGTCTCTGCTTGTTCATTTCTGTCTCTCATAGGGTCATATTTGATCTTTAAACATTTTTAAGCTGTTCTTATGCTAGTACAGGCACTTGCAGCCCTGGTTTTGTTTTTGATGAGGCCACATGTATCATGTTAACTATCAAGGGATTTTGATTATTAACTGCGTGGGGGAGCCAGCAGGAAATAATCCTGTCCCCAGTGAGAGATGGTGAGGAAAAAAGAAAGAGGAAAAGTATGGGAACTAACCATTGAGTTTCATGGAGTCCAAGGTATTTTTATATTAGACAATACATCAGATAATTTCAGGGTTATATACAAATCTTAAATAGTAATGTTTGCAGATCCTTGATATGTAGGATAGGTCTGGCAGTTTGAACTTATCAAAACACTGACATAAATACCTTCTGGGTCAGCATGTGGCATATTAAACTGAAATGGGGCCAACATCACTAGCTTTGAAACAACTAGAGGCAGACTGATCATAGAAGGTTACATATAGTCTACAGATAACAAAAACACAAATGAAGTTAAAGCTTTAAATCTTGTATTCCCTGTTTCATTTTTACCTCAAGGAGTTATCCTGCATTCTAGTGCAGCAGGTTTTTTGCACTTTCACTGCAGCAGTTATCGCTGTCTTCCACCTTCAGTTCAACTGAAATGAAACTCATCTTGGTGTTCCTTCATTTGCATGGCCGATAAATAAATATATGCTTATTTAAATAAATATATGCTTATGTATATAAAAATAAATGTTTATTGCATCATGTGAGGAAAAAGTGAATAAACAAACCTCCATGAAATGGAAATTCCTTTTTTGAAAATCACTATGTGTTTCACATTCTAACCTCAATAAGAAGCTTTGTCTTACTTACTCCTCATAAAGGAATGCAATTCCTTTAGGCTGGAAGCCAGAGGAAGACATTTAAGCTCCCTAGGGACAATCTGGATAAGCCCCATGTTCCTTCAGCAATAGCTTCCTTCCATCTCTGGAGTTCATGAGGCATAACAGGATTTGACTACTGCTTCCAATTTGTCTAAAGGGAAACGTTTGTTATCTCTCATGAAATGTGGGAGTATTTATAGATCAGATACTTCTTCATTGTAGCTGCCAGCACCTTTTGACAAAAGAAAAACATAAAAAACTTGATAGTATTTTGACATTCTGACATCTAGACAGACAGAGATGCAAATATGGTGTCCAAACACAATTTAGAGCTGATGTGACATCTGGGGATAAGGGCATCAACAAATACTTGCGAGCTGATTCATATTCACCAAAAGTATGACTGTGACAAAGATCTGCTTACATGAAAAGGGTTATTTTGTTTTTTGCCTTTCCTGTCCTACCCCCCAGTTTCAAAGAACTGTTTTCCTTCCATTTTTTACTAGCTAAAGAGAAAATGAGTATATTATTTTATGCTTTCAACAACAGATACTTTAGCATTTAGAAAGCTGTAAAATGCAACTTTTAAGTTCTGGAGTATTACATTTATGAATACTGACTGATTCCTATTAATTCACCTCTAAGAAGGTTCGTTATAGAATGATTATCCTTTCTGGCAATAGCTTCCTTGCTCCAGGAAAAGAAAATGATGAGTGCTACCATCTATAATATTAGGAAGATTGTGCTAAATGAAGTGCTTTTAGACTGTGATAATTTATACTAGAAATTTTATCCAAGTCAACAAAAACTTATCAGTAGCTTTAAGGATCGAATTATTGGATAATAAATCCAACATAGCCATCATATTTGGCTATACAAAGTGGCCTAATACACATTTTTGTTTTCAGTTTCCCCATTTGAATTCTCTGTCCAGCTTGGTTGTAGTATGTATAACTCTCAGCATACATAATACATTAATATGCATTTAATTTCTCTAACAGTTGGTTTTGCATGCTGCTTGTTGCCTCACCATAGCTCTTTTGCATTGTGATTGATTCCTAACACTTTCCTAACATCTACCTTTAGGAAGGAATTCCTAAATTAGTGTAACAGGTCTGGGCCAAAACTCCCTCTAGAGGCGTCTTCCTCTTTCCATAGGGTAAGGAAGGATGCTAATACCTCCCAATATGGGGGCCAAGTACACATCATATGGCCATTTAGTTGTAAGTGCAGATAAATCTCTGATGTAAACTCATGACTTCATTGTTGTGCTTAGAGCTGAGATGTTGGTCCATACTTCTTGAGCAAGTTAACTGAGAGGAGTTCTGACTCTATCTTACAATGTCATCATGCACATGAAAATTAATCTAAAGTGCCTTTTAGTGCACAATAAAATGGCTGACTGGTTTCTAATTTGTAAGCAGCTTGCATTTGGACAGCCCAGAGAGTTGAGGAAGAGCTTGTCTGCAGACCTGGAAAAGAAAAGAATAAATTTCAGCAGCTTCTACTGCTGCAAACTGACATACCAACAATCAAAATACAAAGATGCTAGGAAAAAGAAACAAACAAACAAATGCACAAATAAAAAACTAAAACAACAAAGGGAGCTGAAGTTCCATAGGATTCTGGAGCAAGAGGTAGGTTAATCTCCACGCTCAGTTTTCACAATCAGCTACAGTTTTACTCCTCCTCTAAACCATGTAACAAAAAGATGATGGAGCTTGAGAAAGAGAAATAGAATTATAATCAGAGAGGATGTTGATGCTTTTTGAACATATTGAACAGGAAAGGTAAATCAGCTGAAAGAAGTATGATACCATTAGTAGTGACAGCTATTTCCAGTGTGGCTTGTAATGGTAACCTGAAAGCCACATTTACATCACAGGGAATGAAAAAGGGCACGCTAAAACATAGTCATTAATTGTAGCTTAGTTCTTTATTTGGTTGCTAAAATAAAATCTTGTCATTAAAAAATATTAAGAAGCAAATTATGATCTCTATCTTTTCATATTTTTCTTTTTTTTTCTTCCTCTCTAAAAAAAAACCTATATTTTCTCTTCCTATTGCCTTATTTGCACAGGAAGCCAGAATCGTTTACTGATTTCTCAATGTAAAAATTATAAAAACAACAACAAAAAACCAAGCAAACAAATATTAAAAAGTCAGCTTTTGAAAAAAGTCTAAAAAAGTCTTTTCAGAAATGTTTTGATGTATGAAATAATTTACAAAATAGTGCATGACCAAGCAATTAGAGAGCATGCAATGAATTGTACACAAAGAAGTCATCTTCAGCTTAGCATGAAAGCTTCAATTTTGTTTTTTTTCTGTTCTTTCACTCATTCAACCAAATAAGTAGATGTTCTCTAAAACCATCACTGTATGAACAGCAGATAGATTTTGCTTTCTTTTTTTAGATGGGAAGTATTTGAAAGCTGATGCATATAATCCTTGTTATCTACATTTATGATTATTTCAGATGCTTTTCTATATGTAATAAGTATAGCTTTGCAACATCTATTCTTTATATTATGGATCTTATCATGAAATGATCTCATCATCTATACCATATCTAGAATGTTGTGATGAAGATCTGTTAATTTAAGCTAAGGGTCTGGTTGGGAAGAGAGGATCATAACAAGCAGTGACATCTTAATGTTGTCATAGGATATTTTCTTCAATAGCTGCAATTTACCAGATCATTTTTTTTTATATGGGACATTTTTCCCCAGCTATTTGTAGTATATTTTTCCTTTGCAAACAGGCTTAGACAGACTTTATTTAAGGAAATTTGACAGCCTAAGATAAGCTAGAGGGAGGCATCACTATTAGAAAGAGCATCATTTTGGAAATTTGAATATATTAGACAAGCCAGAGTAGGCAAAAAAAGCAAGCATGTAAAGCTAGAGTGGGGAGGGAGGTTTGTGACATAGTGATGATGGAGCCTTTCAGAAATACTGGAGGAAGAGAAGAGCAGATCATTTTCACACCTACATATTGGCTTGTATTTTCTCCTATTAACCATTAACATTCTAGTGTGAGTCCCATAATCAAGGCTGTTGCCTTGTCTTCAGAGCTCTCTTGTTTCTTATTTATTTATAATTCATACAAACTTAAAAGCTCATATTTTATTATTATTATTACTATTATTACTCATTCCTTCTTCAGTTCAATTTCTTTCCAGCTTGTCTAATGAGTCACAGATCCAAGGGCAACGGCAAATGGACAAAGGGAGCAAAAGACAGGGAACAGGACAAGGGAGGGGAGCTATCATGATCATTTGTTCATCTTTGGTCAACAGTCAAGACTTTAGTAATATGCTGGATGAGGACATACAAAGGGTAAGGACTTGGCAGAGACCTTGTCCACCTCGCTGCCTTCTGGGACAAATAGCTCAGCTCAGAAGCAAGAAGAAGCCGTGATGGACCCAGCCTCTCTTGGAAGAGGGCCCCTTCAGTGGATTTTTATATATCCACTTCTTGTGTCACTGTCTTTCAGCACAACCCAACCCGTTTTACATGCTGCTGTTAAGTGCATCTGGCACTTAAAAGAAATCAGTGCTATAAATAGCTGCATAAACTTAATGAAGCTCTGCCTTTTTTTCCTTTTTTTTTTTGTTATTTCCTTTCATCCCACTCCCTAAAAGCCTGTTGGCTAATGTATCTACAAATATATTAAAAGAAAAAAATCAATAATCATATGCAATAAATAAATTCTCCAAGCTAGCTGGATGATTTTCATTGACTAAGGGGGCTCCACATTCTTGATGGACTATATATAAAAAGAAGACAATAGAAACAAAATAAATGCCATGCAATAATTAACCTTGTATCAATTTTCAATTATCACCAGGCCAGCATGTGTGATTAACTATGAGAAACATGATAGGTTTTTTTTTTTTTAACAGATGCATTTTTGGTCTTCCTAAACACAGCTCATCATTATGCAAATAAGCACTGTGGGTCTATGTTGTTGCTTTTTTGTTTGCTTATATTCCAGCTAAATTAACTATTATTTTGGCAGGAGGGGCATGTCTTCCAGCAGTCATATGCTCTTGATTAATCACACATAATGGGCAAACAGTGTGTGGGGTAAAGTAATTTCATACCAATCACTACCCATTATATAAGATCACTCTGACACACTGCCTTGTCTATCCCATGAGAAACCCCAGGGTGTGGGAGAGAAAGTTCACTCTGATATATGTCACAAGAACTGGTGGATATAACTGGCAAGCAGCAAGAGCAGGATGATAGAAATGAAGTGTTAGCAAAGGAGCTTGCATTTTCTCTTCATTATAAGCAATGGAAATTGATGAACATATATCAGTAACACTTTTTTTTTTTTTGATTCAATTATTATTTCTATCATGGCAGTGAGATGGATTTCCTTCCAGTACCAAATAGGTGCAGAATTCAGGTTTACCAACCATTTTTTTTTTTTCTTTTTGATTCAATTATTATTTCTATCATGGCAGTGAGATGGATTTCCTTCCTGTACCAAATAGGTGCAGAATTCAGGTTTACCAACCATTTTTTTTTTTTTCTGCTGGAAGGATGCTTAGCCTAAAATCCTGAGGTCCTTTGCCACCTCCACATGCACTAGGAACAGCTTTTCAGATGGCGGTTCTCATAACCACCTGTCCCACAGAGCTGTTTGGGGTCCTCTTCCCTTCATGTTTTCTATTTCTGTGTGAGATTCTATGGAGTTATAATATAAACTTATGTTGTCTCTTAAGCAAAATATGAAAGCAATGCAGAGATGTGTCTGGTTTGCTTGGCAACACATCATGGAAAAGACAACACAGCAAGCACTGTGTGATTTGCTATGCCTGAAGGAGGTGGGCAGGAGACTCTACTCAGCTTCCCACTGCCAACTGTGGAGGAATAGGAGAAAGAGGGTAAATCACCATTACTTTGGTGTAGCCTGTTAATCACTCGTGGGAGAGAGCAACCTACACGTCAAACTCCCTTCAGTGATGAAGCTCATGCCACCTTCCATCCCTAAATGACAAGTCAATCAATTTGAATGAAATGTGCTTGCACACAAATGTGTATATGATTAAATTCTATTTAAAGAAGGAAATCTTCAAAGCAGGATTTTTTTTTTCCTGGAAATATTTATCGACTTCATGAGCTTAACCATTTGCTGACTTCATAGGTGTGTCTCTAAAGATTAAATATGGGAACATACGCTCCTCATTTTAACCAGTGCAAATATTAAGTGAAAAGTTTACTTTTTCGTCAAGCTCTGAATGAACTATTAACCTCTCAGCTTTAACTGAAGTTGCTGGAATCCTTGGCATCCGGTTTGCCACCCATAGATCATGAGGAATTTGTATCAAAAAGGAGCATATTCTAAGAGACCTTGAGCAGAGCTAGCAGTGATGTATCTGGCATTTTGTGATCCTGCCATTGGCTAAACCTACTGACAATGTATTACAAGTTTAATCACATTAAAGCAGAAAGCAGGAAATGTCAGAAAATGCCGAGACAGCTTAGCTGACGAATGGCAGGCGGCTGGGGAAAGGAGAGGGGATTTCACTTCTCAGTGATTTGCCATCATTGCATGAACGAGGAATCCTCACAAAATTTGCCCCCATTACTTGTATTAAATTCAGAGAACATGAGTCCTGCAGACGATATCCAGATGGAGTCTATGGTCATTCATTTTCCTTTTTCAACCGAATTGACTTCTGAGAAGCCAAGCTGAGCACAAAGGCAGCATTTGTGGTAAGAAAACACCCATACTATAAATTTCCTGAAGAATTATATTTCCTTCGCTTCTCCTGACCGAATTATGCCACACAGAGAAACCAATAGGAATTGAGAATAAAAAAGCTCAGAGGGACTCTGAACACATTCTTGTACATGAATGCATTTTGAAAATACTTATATTTTCATTCAATTCAATACAGTTGAAAGAAAATATAATAAATGCTTTCCAGGGTGTATTTACAACTGTGTTCTATGCATTGCAGGGTAATTGCTGGTAGAGTTGGAAATGAGAAAATTGTTGCACTCAGTCAGATCCAGCTGGTGTCTTCTCTCCAGTTGGCTCCAGTATTGCATGCTTCTAGTTCATGACCTTCTGAAGAACCCATTAATGTTAAAGCAAGTGTTGCCCTCATTACCTGCACTGAAATCTAATGGGGGAAGTAGGGCTATTGCAGTTGTACAATAGTCTCCAAATTAATTACTACTAATGAGGTTTTGTTCAGATTGGATATTGACATCACTTTATTTCTTATAAAATTTGTCAATGATACAATGTTTGACAAATACGTATGACCAAAGTGGATTATTTTGAATACAGATGAATTCTGCACTGTGTTGCAGAATAATTTTCAAATTTACAAGCTGAGGAACAAGATTTTGGGATGAAGAAAGTTTAGAAATAATTTAAGAAATATGACAAATGAATAAAGCTTTAAAATCATTATGATACCAAAGAAGATAGACTTGAACTTGGGCTATGTTGTGAGGTAAGAGTAGAGAAGTAGTAAAAAGTTCATTATGGAATTGATTTAATAAACATATTTGAAAAAAAAAAGAAAGACTCATTAAAAGAGGATTAGAAAGAACTATTAAATTTTACTGCTGTTTAGGAAAAATTAGTTAGAGGCAAACAGTCTGTGTCTTGATCTCTATTTCTCACCCACAAGAAGGTTAGGATTAGAAAGAACTATTAAATTTTACTGCTGTTTAGGAAAAATTAGTTAGAGGCAAACAGTCTGTGTCTTGATCTCTATTTCTCACCCACAAGAAGGTTGCGAGGACATGAGTTTTCATAAGACGAAAAAAAATGAATGAGTGGATGAGATGAAAGATGAAATTAGAGTGACACAAAATATCTGTCTTTTACACTGAAAGGCTTATTTCAGGACAGAGAATATTTCCCTGACTTGAAAGCTTTAAATCAAGATTGTTTATTCTATTTTTATTTTTTAAATTTAATATATGTTTTATTTCAAAGAGACATTATAGTCTTAACAAAGAAATTAAGTCATATCATGTACATTAGTAGATGAAAATAGAGTGCAATGATAGTTTGCTGTTGTTTTGTATGTAGCTGTATGAAATTATTGGTCCATCACTAGTTTGTGTTTTCTGAGGAAAGGACACCTGAAACCTTGCCTTATGTAAGGGCCACCGCATATACTAGTGATACGCGATGTGGAATAACAGGGAAACGAGAGTCCAAAGAAAGCTGTGACAAGAGATCATTCTGGGTTCTCCCTGACCAGGGGAAGTGGATTTTCCTTCCAAAAAGCGTTAAAAAAATGCATAGAAAGAAATAATACAATAATACTCAGTCCCTTGTTTTGGCAGAGCTCATACTAGAAAAACTGTTTAACTACCAACTCTCCCTAGGGAGAATCAGCCCTAGCAGAGAAAGCCTGGAGAAAAGGAGAGAAAAAAATCAATCAAACAAACAAAAATATCAATATTTAAAGAATATCATCTGAAAAAATATGTTTGTGAAATAATCCACGATAATAAATCATAGAAAAAGTGGTAGTGCCCCTATTTATCCCACCCTCCATTTGCTTCTGTGGCCCCAAAATCTGAAGTTTTCCTGTAAAAACTGAGACATTTTCTTTCAATTTGGAGGCTGACAATAGATGTCTGAAAGAGTACCTGCAGAAAGAAGTTCTAGCTTATTGAAATCTACTTATAATAATGTCCTCGAGTGGCTTCTGGTATAGCAGGAAGATGAGTTCCTGGACATTTTGGCAAGCATAAGACTCGCAAGGCAGATGTGAACTTCACACCTCCATCCATCTGAATCATATGTATTGGACGATGTCCAGTTTGACTATCCTCAGCCTCTCATTCAAGGTGTCCGGCTGTTTGCTCACACCAACATTCACTGTCAATGGCGCAGGTTAAAATCGGAGACTGCTGGCTCCATCAGCATCTGTTCGGTAGATATTTTTGGGGTGAATTTGGGAGTCAGAATGGAGCTTTTCTTTGAGGATGCCGAAATGGGGCTGTTCCTGCTGTTCCTGATACTGCTTCTTCCTGCGATGTCTGTCACTAATCTAAATAAAAATGCCTGTATATTAATTATTTTTTCTAAGTCCTAAATAAGGAACATTTAAAAAAACACGGACAAATAAAAAAGCCTCTGAAACCAGGAAAGGTTGGTATTCTTCATATTGGATATTCTTCATATATATATATAACATGTAATTACTCACATAACAGGATAGACTTATAATAACCACTCATAACAAATTCTTGCCTCATATATAACCTTCCTCAAAGACAAAAAAAGGAACAATGTATTGCACCGTGAAGGAGTAAAAAATAGATTTTCAAATCACTGCTTGGATTATGAAATAATAATTGCTGCTTAGGAATCTCACTGAAATCAGTAAAATGTTATAAGGGGTCAGGAGCCGAACAGCATGAGAGAAGGTAAAGGAATCTGGCACAGGAACTGAGTATGCTGGGAATTTTCAAGGTTGCAAAGTTTTAAAATCACCATGAAGATGTAGTTCATTACCTGACTGTTTTACAAATTCAACCACCTGAATAAAGTTTCATCTGGCAGCTGCTGCTCTTAACAGAAGTATGACATAATATGGAGAGCACCTGGTACGGTGCTGTTGCCTTATGCAGCATCAATGGAGAATCTAAAACTAAAGACTCAAATCTCTCCTGTCTAATTTGGGACATAATTGTTTTGTTTTTCCATTATTCTAATTGCCATGGTCTGTTTTCCTAGAGCAACAATGGAAAAACATGGGTTTTTTTTTTACAATACAGCACAATTCTGGCATAAATATTCATGATAACATTAAAGAAATGCATAGGTGATGTAGGAAAAATGCTTTTCACTCTCTTCTAAAGATAAAGAAGCTAACACAAGGCAGGGAATAAATCTGTGACTCCTGAGTCTTGGGCCTTTGTTTTGCCCACATGAACAAATAGATCTGGCAGGAAATGCAGGAGCCACAGTATTACGTGAGTGTTTCCTTAGTAATGAAACTATGTGAATGATCCAGCCAATTTCCTTGTGGAAAATGCTCAATCACTTGAAATCCTTTTGAGAAGACAGATCATTATTAGGTGGACAATAAGATGTATCCAGGGTTATAGAGAATTGTCACTCTTCATTGGCTATATGACACCAAAAAGTCAGGATGATAAATACATTATGCAGAAAGATGAAAATGTGCAGAAAAACTATAGGACAAGGTTTTAACTGATATGAGCCCATGCAAACCTTTGGGAACCGAAGGCTTAACACTGACTCGCAATTGCTCTACTCACATTTTCACTGTGAATTTAATTTTCGTCTTGCACAGACTTCAGTGCTGTAGCTGTAGGCAGCTCATGAGCAATGTGATGGGTAGCTTATCAGAACAGGAAAGAGCTGGTCCCAAAATCTGCAATAAATATTCAGATACATTACTAACCAGAAATAAATATTCCTGGGATAAGAAGATGGTTTAATTTCTTCCTCTCAGGAGTATATGTCTTTTCCTTAGAAACAGTTAAAAACAACATCCCTTCCATACAAACTAAGTATTTCATTCTGTAAAAAATAAACGGATAAAGTTTAGCCTTTAAGGTGAAAAGAAAATAAGAATATCCTTAAAAAAACAGTGGTTTTTTTTATAGCTTGATGGTAAATTTCATTTGTATTTAGTCTGGGCATTTTTTACACTCTTTTCTTAAGGGATTCACAATCTGTTCTGCTGACTTTCATCCTGTTACTGAGAAATGACATTTATTATCTCAACGATAAAATGTGAGATGATTCTTTATTATTGGTAATGAATAAATTTGGAATGGAAATGAGAGGTTTTCTAACTATCACAGATGTGATGTCCTATAGAGCTTTCCAGCAGGACAGGTGAAAATAAAAAGCTTTCCTGCATCTTAAAATGGATATTGATAAATGCACTGAAAGAATGTGGTTAAGATTAGTTGTTATGGTTGTCTGTGCTATTATCAAGAGTAATTTTAGTGATCCAGGAGATTTATTTTAGATCTCTGTTCTGTTAGATTCATTTAATACATTTTATTTATATATATTTATAACTTATCAGTAAAATCGTGTACTTTAAAACATCTTATTTATGTATTTTAAACAGGTTTTTAGACTTTTATAGCAACTACTTTCCGTATTTTTTGTTGATTTTTTGATAAACAAATAATTTAAAAAGCATTTCTGAGCAGTTTTGATCTTTTAATTAATGGAATCTTTATATTTTAAGATAGTAACGTAATACTATCTTGAGTCTTTATCAATAATATTTAATAATTAGCATAATCATGTTTTCTTTACTTTTTGAGGTGATTTAGTTACTATCTATCTTCCCCATAAATATGAGTCCTATCAAATCCATATCTATTTACATCTCTATCTTACTATTCTTTCGGTATAATTCATTGGGGAAGCAAAATATGTTTCAGTGAAGAGCTATAAAGAGCTGCAAAATGAGATGTAAGTGTAAATATTTTCTAAGCAAATAGGGGTTTTTTTTGTCTTTTGGCAATTTTTTATTGTCAGCCATGGCTACATCTCTGTGGATAATTTCAATTTCTGTCTCCTGGACAAACATGCACTGAATCACTTGAAGGAACTCAGATGTTTCATATGTGTTTAAGAGCTCGCTGAGCAGGTGTATTTAATATTTTGATTCCAATACTTCACACTGTTGAAAATTAATGGATTTAGTTAAATTTAGTTATTATTTACTGTTTAGTAGGATTCAGCTTTATTGTAATGGACTAACACTACACATTTTTCTTTCCTCTATCTCGGCTGTAGGAAACAGCTGACTCTTTATAGAAGTATTTAGACACATGAGGGAATGATAGAAAAAAATAGTTTTCTGTCCATCTCCGTAACTAAGGAGACACCAGCTGCCTCTACGGTACTCTATATAGAAATCATTCAGCTTTTAATTAGAAGTTTCTAACCATAGAAAAACCCTGTAACAACTATAGGTAATAGTCTCCTGTGTCCCTGTTTCACTGATAGGATATTTTGCTTAACGGCCAACATTAATCTCTCCTCCTCTAATTTTAGCCATTTCTTCTTTTTCTATCTGTGGACGAGAAATAATTTATTTCCTATCTAATTCTCAGAGACATTTTTATCCACTGAAGATTTCTCCTATTTCCGTAGATTAAATACACTCGTTTCCTTAATTATTTTCTTAGTAGTAGTGAATTCTGAATTCTGAATCACTCTTATTCTTATTTCATACTTGTCCGGGCTTCTTTTTTTAAATTTTGTTACCCTCAACGTAGACAAAATTTTGACTACTATGCAGAGCAGAAGACTCATGTCATATGTCCTCAAGATAGCACTTCTGCTTATGCACTTCTAGATTCTGTTTGCTTTTTTTTTCTGATGATAATACAGACTTGTTCTGTCTTATGACTCATCAAAAACATTTAAAAAAAAAAGTCTATAAATTTCTGTGGCAAATGTAGCTATTTTTGTAGCATTTTTTTTGTGTGTGTGTGTGTTGGATGTTTTTTAAACTTGTTTCCATATTTCTTTCTTACATTCTTGATTCTGCTTCCCACACAGAAAAGCATGTAATTCTCTCACACTGTAGTTTTACTTTTATTCTTCATTCTTCCCTCTTTCATCCTTCCTTTTAAAAAATAAATATAAAAAGAATCTCCCTGAAAGACAGAGTATGCGTGTCTTTGCTTCTAGATAGCATGAAGGCTCCAGGATTCAGTAGTGAAGGCAAGGCCTTGACAGTTTGAAAATAAAATATAAATTAAGAAATAATTACAACAATTAAAATGTCCAAGCAGTCAATTTTGCACTATTTCACTATTTTGGTAGTGAACTAAATTCCAGCCTAGTCCCTAGTCCCGATTTCCATAGCAAAAGCCTTTGTAATTATGTGTAAGTTTGGATATAGAATTCAGGAGAGAAACAGGTATTCTCAAGAGTTTATACAGACGTCCCAAATCTCAGGAGCTGGAAAGCAGGCACATTCCACCTTGTCACTGCATGGATTCACAAAGAACTGCACAAACATTAAAATGACCTAGGGATATAAAAATGCATGCAACAAGTTTATTATAAAGTAACCATGAATACATTCATAAATTCAGCTGCATATTTTAGGATATTTTTAAAGCACCATCAGCCATCTAAAATTCAAAGTCTGTCTCCTATTTCAAGACATGGTTCTGCCATTGTCATTGCCACCCACATATCCCTGACTGTGTTATTGTATAAAAATATCATTTTTCCCCAGGGCGACTGCTGCATGAACACAGGACATGGCAAAATGGCTTAGCTCAAACTTGGGAATTATTGGCAGGAAAGAAAGCTGCTTATAGTTGAAGAGGAAGCAGCTCCAAGTTTCAGAACAGAAATAACTTTTCAATAAGCAATTCTGATAATTATATCTCTATTAAAATATTTCAATTTGAAACAGTTTAGATACTCTTCCCCAGATTCAGAGTAGCTACTTAAAATGATGCAGTCAAGTACAAATACTAACTCTTCCATTGAGTGGTTTCTTTAAACTACAGTGCTAAGATGCCATTCACCAATAAATACCTTTTTTCCCCCAAAAATCATGTATTTATCATACTGTGGAAGCTAGCAAAATTTTGAATCAACTCAGCCTCTGGAGGGAGGGATTTTTAAAAAATAAAAACTCATATAGAGAAGCCTCTGATTTAGACTCCCATCTGACCTGTCATTAGACTGCCATCTCCTCTACCTCTCCCTTTATAAATACATACACATTTATATCTACATACATGTATATGGCATATTAGTTATTATTATTATACTCTCTATATTACATACATAAATGATCTACTGAAAGAACATACACTAACAAAGTGGGATACTGACAGTGTAGGAAGCTATTTCTGTTTTCTTTCTTTTTTTTTACTGATTGCTACTCATAGACTTTTCTATATGTGGACTATTACACGCTCTGCTGTGAAAAATAATTAAGACTGTGAACTGAGTAGATCATGCCAAAGAAGTTTATGAAGTTAGGGCTGCAGTCAAGTCTATCCACACAGTAGTAACAATGTGATGTTTTCATGGTGGTCCCATAAATAAAACCTTATGAATGGGATTATTTCTCCTGATTTCATTAATATGGATATGCTTCCAAACTCAAAAAGTGGAGTAAAAAAAAAGTTAATTTTACTACCTATTGTCCAGGCTCTTGATGCAGTATTTTGATGTGACTGCAATCTCTTTATCTCACAGCTTTCTTAGTGTTATTCAAATGCTGTCGTGCTCCTATGAACACTTGCAAACTAGAGCATGTGTAAGAATAAGCAGAAAACAATGTAATAAATTATCTGACAGAGTAATTACATGGCAGTCAACAAAATTACAGAAGAAAGAAGGAAATTTCCCATAGTAAGATAGTGGGGGCACGGTTTAGAAGGAAAATGAGCCAGGTGTAACAGCCCAGTACCATGCCTGCAAAGCAGTTGCTTTACTCTACAATTGTTTGAAGAGATTTTATGTTCCAAGACAGGTGAGGAACATATGGAGACACAGACACCATTTGAGTTACAAGGAATACTCTGCAAACAATTGATTTGAGTCCTCAGTTTTACTTTGGTAATTCTTCACAATGTCTAACTTTCTTAAATGCAAGTGGAGAGAAGGGCATAGAAAACGCTACTTGAGTATGATTCATGCCACAGAGGGCAGGCATCTAGCTCCATTTAAGACAAAAATGGTGCAGGCTTGGGATTTATATGACACAGATGACTTCTGCTAACTTTTGTGCTTAGAGGGTAATGTGATCTAATGATGGCAATTGGCAGGTAGCTCATGCAGAGAAAAACAGGAACATATACATAGGGAAAAAGCTTTCATTATCAAAATGAAAACTGGAAACAATTCCACAATTTTTATGGTATTGCTAATGCCTAGAGGACATGCCTAGAAACTTAGTTAACTTTATCCTTCTAAAAGTCAGATCTCTATTGTAAGAGAACTATTCCAGCTTTCTCTGTAGTCAGTGGAAGAGAGACACCTCTAAAGGATGATAGATTTGAGATGTACTGCTGATATATGTAGAAAAAGATTACTTCTTAGAGGTGCCTCTTTTATGATTCATTAGGTGATTATTTAAGAGGACAGATGAGCAACTTCTGTGTTCTATATTTGTTGCTAAATAAAACAGGTCCAGAAATCATTCTCTTGCTGTGAGACCAATTGGCACAATTAGTTATATCTATACTACATAGCATTTGGCACTCTTTTTTCTCCAGATCCCCTGCAGCGTCTCTTTGGGATCATAAAGAGACATCATTATTTTGTGTGCTTTTTTTTTTTTTTCCTTTTTTCCCCAGTTCAAAGTGTCAGACATAGTGTGATGACTGTATAGAAACCTCTCACAGTGGTGTTTTCACACCATCAAGCTAAATGCGTATGCTACAGACATACAGGGCATGGCAGATGGTGGTGTTTGAAAGTACATATCCTGAGACAACACTTTCAGATGACCGCGTAGGGCATAAAAACCCAAACCTCGTGCGTTCTTGTCCAAATGGCCTATTGGGACTTACCTCTGGTGCCTGCTATCCTCTCAGCTACATCTGGCCATTGTCTGAGAAAATATTATCTGGCACAGGACAATCATTTCAGGATATGCATGGTCCAGATCCTGTGCCTATGCCCTGGTCCTGTTTTATTTACCAATATAGATGCAGCCCCAGATGGTTGAATTTAAGTGAGATGAGCAATTTAGATTCATAATAACAACAGTCAAGTGTGTAATTGCTCATCAACCGTACCCACAAATAAAAAAACAAACACTTGCATTACTTTTTCTGTGTTTACTCCTGGAGAAATGCAGAATAAAAATGCATAAAATTTCACTTACATCAGTGTAAAATCTTAAACTTTTAAACTGATTTCCAATATCCAATTTTAACATCTTTTAAAAATGGTTAATTAAACCTTTTTAGCAAGTTTTGAATTAAACGAGGTACTTCATTTTTAAATATTTGTCTTTTATTTCTTCAAGCAAACTGTTCACTAAAGTTGTATTCCAACTCAAACTGCCATGGGTGAAATTTAATTACAATGCAAGGATTTGATTCCATTTCTCAAGAATACATCTTTTCTACCAGTTTGAGGTATCTGAGATATCTGAGGGCAGGTAAAATACAAGAAAAACTTTACCAGCTCTGTTCAGCTAGCTCTCTACTGAGTTTGGGATCCCAGGCAACTATCATCTCAGTTATTAGCAGTTAGACTATAGAGGTACATTTTGCCACATAGGCTTACTCTCACTGCTTTATAAATTTGCAGTTGTAGACAGGAAACAAAAAAATGTAGTAAACAAGGTTGATAATTCCCTTATTTGGCACAGAATTTTGATACAGAATGTGGACAATGCCGTGATTTCTTTCAACTCCTGCTCGCAACAAGTTCTGATAACACAGTGGTTTGACCCATGTTTCTTTCATTTCTGAAGACACTGGTTGTTTCCCTGAATCATCATTGATCTAAAATATCCTTTTGCAGGAGCAGTAACTCTCTCATTGCAGAAGGCAGTGACTTAATCTTTGAAGGGTGGAAGAAAAATGTCAGTGCCATACTTGTGCTACCCAACCCTTACTGATCAAAATGCCTTTAAAGCAAATTTAGCCAGGGGAAATGAACAGCAATGACCAGACTTAGAAGCTCATTTTGGCCTTAACAAACTCACGTTAAGAAATGTGAAGTTGCGGGGTATATTTGGCGCCTGGAATCTTGGCTACCAGAAGGGCTTGCAATTGATTCTGGCCTCAACTGGAGCCTTCACACTTAATCCCAGCTCTTGGTTATGGTAATTGGATGGTAATGACAAGCATCAAGAAAACAATTCAGATGTTATTGGTTTGGGGCTTTTGCCTTTTAAGTGTTATGGCATGGTTTTATTTTCAGCAGGCCACCTGGGACCTCAAGTAATTAAGAAAAATTCAGTCACTAATGTTTCAGTCCTGTTGAGCCTTCCTCAAAGGTGTGGTTTTCTAACTACGTTTGTGGTTATAGATATAGAAAAATAATCAGTCTTGAAAAACCTCCTGCTGTTTTCCCTTGGTGGTAAGAGAAAAACATTTGTGCCATTTAAGATGATGCTGATGTAGGTGATCCGGTAGTTATCAATGCTTCTGTTTCTTAGGTTCATAGTTTTTGATAGTTAGAGTGTGCTTTTTTTCCCCAATTTGCTTCTAATCTGAGCAGCAATAAACAGACCTTTGTTTACTAACATAAAGCATTTTATTTCTTCATGGTGTCATGAATACAAAGCAAACACAGAACATTACACAACTGGTGACACTAAAAAGTAAGCCAATTATGCAGGTTTAATGTATTATACACACAGCATCTGTACATGTTACAGTATGGGAGTGAAGAGCACTTAAATAATTAAGTTAATGCGAAAGTACTGGGTTATTTAAAGGGCACAAAGGCAAATAAATGGTGAAAGCATTGCGAAACACAAGAGACTTGCATTTGGTAGCAAAGCCATGGTCTGCTAGTCAGCTCACAAGTAGATGGTTCATGAGACCTTTCCCATCTCAGTCTTGCTTTCTGGAATTGCCTTGAGGTTTTTTTATGGATTTGATTATGATTTTACTCTACAGTGGTATTGTCCCTGGCTTGCACTGGAGCCAAGGACAATAGGAGGCACAAAAGTAATTTGAGATGGAGGGAAAATAACCTCTGTCATTATAGAACAGTAAAAATGGGGATGGACATAGAAAAAAAAAATGAGAAAAAATAAAAAAGAAAATAGCAGGACCCTATTGCAGTTCTGGCCATAAAACTGTCAGTATGTATGTCTCTCCTAATATAACCATCAATAGTTTACATTGCAGTAAAAATGTACTGTTCTGTTCTGCAAAGTAAGTATGAGAATATGATACCTTCTCACAAGAGCAGATTCCTTCCCTTCATGAGGACAAAGTCCTATCTTCTAATCGGAGTGTCAAATATAATCATAGCTGGCATACTGCCTTTCACCCAAACAGACTCATGCTGCTCTATAAGGTAAAATTTATGCATGGTCAGACAGCTGGTGTGAGGCCTGTACACCCCTTATTATCCTACTTAAGTCTTCATGAGCTTCATGACCCTTCTTGAGCGATAGGTAAACTTCATTAATGCTGTTTTGCAGGGGAAGAACCTTTCGTACAAGGGCATTGTGTGACTTGGCTATGTTAGTCAGGAGAGTAAATAGAGAAACAGTTTTTCGGGAGTTGTTTAAATAAAAAAAAAATCCTTCCAGAGTCCAAGGTCTTTGAGAAAAATAGTGAAGAATTGAAAAGGAGAAAAGAAGCCCACTTTTTCTGTTCCCTCTTCTTTCTTCTTCTTCTTCTTCTTCTTCTTCCTCTTCTTTTTTTTTTCAGTGTAAAAGAACTCTACACTAATAGAGTTTTGTAATTTCTCTTTATATCTTTCTAATAATCCTAGCATGGATTTCGCTTGGTCTTGATTGAGTCCATTTCACCACTTTACTACTAGTTCCATATTAATCTGATCCCCTGAGATACTCATAAAATGACTATCTCTTAAGGAGACTCTATCATTCTTTAATGAGAAAAGAAATTAAGTGTATCACAGCTATGTCAGGATTCTTTGTTATTTGACTTAGAGCTTTCCTCCAATTTAGATTAGTTCAGATAGATAAAGAATTCTGCTTTCACAGTATCCATTGCCATAACCTTGCTCAGATATGTAGTTGTTCTTCCTTTTATGTTAACACAAATTCTCCTTAAATAAATATTCAAGAGTATTCAAAGAAAAACACTATCACTTGTTTAACAGAATCGGAAAATATACATGGAAGGCTGATTAAACATAGTGCTATGTTTTTTTCTTCCTCTGCTGAAATATCTTTAGTTTCCACAAAACTTTGCAAAGCTGAATGTGTGGTAAAAAAAGGAAAGGCACAATATGTTGTATAGCATCATTTAGAAATAAAAAGTAATAAAGACAGGGGCAACTGCAGTTCATGTCCATTCATGTTGACAGAAAATATATGCTAACTGGTTTATGTGTTTTTTTTTTTTTTTCAGAAGGCTCATTTGATTCAGAGCTGCCTCCTCTGCCTGGAAAAACAGTAGAGGAAAACTAATCACAGAACGGCAGTGATTATGTTTTGCACAATGCACTGCTCAGGGATCTAAAATGAGATGTGCACAGACATACAACATTCAGGCCTACCTAGGTTGCCTTATTTTCCAGAATTGTGCTCTTTCATCCAAAATGTGCTAAATCCTGAACTGTGGCTGGGAATTCTTTGGGATGCTGGTAACTAATCCAGACCAGACTATGTCATAAAGCAAACTTTGCCATAAAGCAAAAGCAGATGGAGGACTAACAGATCAAATGGACCTCAGACTAAGACAAAATACAGATTATTGATTTCAGTGCTCAGGAACATTCCCTGCACTGTCTCTAAGTACAATTTTAGTTTTACCACATATGTGTGAAGGAACCTGGGTCTTCCTTGGGACTGAACTATAAGAGGTAGTCAAAATCAGAGAGTTCTGAACAATTCTGCTTCTCCTGAAGGACTTAATTTGGGTAATACATTCACATTTCTATTAATGAATCAGCTATGACTGCAGTCTCAGGGGAGGAAAAAAAAATAAAGCAGAGAATTTACTAATAGGTTGAGAGGAGATCTTGTTTACTCTGTCAGTTTGTATGAATGTCAGGAGAACACGGACACTGAAGAATGTCATTTGAATCTGAATCCTGCTTGTTACTGAGCTTCGACTGAGCCTGAATAAATGACAGATGGGCATTCTGAGTGCCTCATTCTCCACCGCTGTATCCCTCTAATCACCCAGAAAAATATAGAAACTTTGTTCACCCTCCTGATACCCATTTTGACTATAATTTCAAGAGTTTAAAGAGAGAATCAGTACTGATCATTCTTCCATTGGCATGGATTGGGGAAAAATGGATTTATCTATATTCAAGAAAAGATATCATCTATGTTTTTTATTTTATCTGGCAGCTATCTGACAACACCAATTGATAAGCATCATTCAAAAGACTCTTCCCTTTTTTAATATATAAGAAGATCTTCCTAATTCCTCATCCTTGGCTTTTCCCTGCTCCTGATAAGCTAGATCTCATATTTCCAGGCATTCTCTTCTCAATATGATTCATTATGTTGCGGGCTTTGCGGTCTGCATTGAGAAACATCCCCACTGGCATTAGTGACTCCTCCAGTGAAGAGGATCTCAGGAGCAAACTAAGGACTAACAAATCAAATAGACCTCAAACTAAAATAAAATATTTTGTACTATGTTCTCATCATAAGTTCAATAAGTTCAATACAAACTCTCTGTGGAAGAATTGCTTGAAAGGGGCAACTTAGAGAAAGACTAGGGCCTAACAGAAGTTTTGGCATTACAGAAGCTTGCTTGGGGTGATACATAGTTTCCACTTCCAGGATGGTTGGTACACGCGGACTCTGCTCCTCCACGATTCCCTAGGCAGCACAGTCTGCCCTCCTCGCAGCTTCAAAGAGCAGTAATGGAGGATGGCGCGGTCAAACTCTGTTGCACTCCCTGTGCTGAGCCACTGATAGGCCACACAGTAGCTACCTAATGGGAGATATAGGATAACATGTCTGCTGCTGAGTCAGCAAAGGTGGCAAATCACTCCTTTCAGATGAACTTTGCTCATTATAAGCTCATTATAATGTCAAAACACACCTCCATCCCAAAAGTTACCCACCTCCAAGGTAAGACCACTCCTCACTGAGCATGCGCTCTAGATTTTTTATTGACTGTGCCTTTAAATGAAAGCGAGAAACTTTTTCACCAATCAATAACAATATTAAATCTGACTCTAGTCACTCAAGCTCCACCTGAATGTAAAGAAAAGTATAAAAGGTGAACTAAGGATGAAAAGGAGGGGGGAAGAAACTCTTGGGTCAGTCGACGGGCTGATCCCCCTTCCCTCCCCTCAGATTGGGATGCTGCCTGAGGAGACTCGAGACTGAGAGCCCTCTCCCATCTTCTGGGGGATTGCATATTTGTACATCAGAGACAGCTCACGCTGTAGTAGAGAATTTCCAGTACTGACATCTGAAACCTGCTTTGTAAATGTTGCATTTGAATAAATCAGACAGTTTGTGAACTCGACTAGTTGTTTGGGGGAGTGATCGGACCTACAGTTGATGGACTCTTCGTGAATCCGGTACTGCCAGAGTCGAACCTATAGTTGATCCCACTATTTGGGAAGTTGATTCGCTCCTAGGAAGGCGATCGGACGTATGGTCCACAGACTGTGAATCCCATACTGATTTGATATGTCCTTTCCCCCGCCCACCACTATAGCTTTCAAACTGCAACATTTTACAAGCTGATTTCCTAAAGAATGTGAAAGCACACAGACTTACTCAATACCGAGCCTCTGAAACATGAGGAATTGGCTTTCTATTACTCAGGAACAACTTATGCGTAGGCTATGCAGACCTGCGAAGATTTTTCTTTGGACGTGTAAATGACCAAGTTTTCATTTGGCTAAATGCCAGTCATGCCATCTTAGATGCCAAATTAGACAATCCAAAGTACTGGGAAATACATTCTCTCCTTTAAAATAATTCTCTTACTAGATCATCTAGATCTCTCTCTCTCTTTTTTAATATAGAGAGCCTGTAGGCTCTGTCTATTAGAACTGCACAGCAGCAACACTGGTAGATTGTCATGGAAGATATGTTAACACTAAGATAGTAATTTAATCTACAAAGAAGCCTTAAGAAAAGAACATTATTACCAACAACAACAACAAAAAAAAACCCACCAATGCTCCCAGATGTAACTGTGCCTGCCAAATGCAATTTTAGCTAAAGTAGTTTCAACTAAGATGGACCTGCTTGATGTGACACCATCTGTTGAATTTCATTTTCTGTGTACTAGTAAAGAATAAGTGGTGACTTCATATAATTTAAAAGAAAGTAATCAAATGGGAAAACAACTCTTCTGTTGAAATCATGATAAGGATCTAATGGGATCTTCTCACACTGTGAATCACTGCACAGCCTATTTCATGTATGGGAATACACAACCATATATATAGCTTTGATATAGCCATTCCAGATATATATTAATACTACAGAAAAAATATTGTTATTTCACTTTTTTTCCCCCTGTGAAAAAAGTGGCTGTATGAGCCTATACCTAATCATTGAATGAAATTCAATGATTGTGCCTTTTTTTTTTTCTTGCTACTCCTTGTATCTTTTATGCCAAATCAGATTACAGGGGAAAAAATCTCTTTGCTTCTTCTGCTAGACAGACCATTCCTGCCTGCCTCACCCTCCCAATTATTTATGAATTTCAGATGATGGCATTTTCCATGAACTGGATTTACAACACGCTTAGTTGAAAGGCTATTCATGACAGAAAGCACTGTGATAATTGCTGTATAAAGGCTCTGTAACGACTGGAGGAAGCAACAGGGACAGTTTGATCATGAGATCCAAAATACGTTCCTTTTGACAAAGAAATGTGAACTGCTTGCATTTTGGGCCAAGAAACATCAGAAAACTGTAGGCCTGAAGGCAGGAGACAGGCAGATACCAAGTAGGAAATCCATGGATTGCTATATTCTGTCCTCAAGAAGAAACAACACTAGCACTAGAGGAAACTATCTCTAAAGTCCATTGATAAATATTTAATTTGAATAAGGATCAAACCATGCATAAGCTATTACTTTTTAGAGAAAGGCACAATCTGTCTTGATGAAGCTTACCCTCAACGTAACTCTCATCTGAAATGGCCTCTGTGCAGCAAATTCAATGCATGTGATTGGTACAACCTACACAGCTGCAGTGGTGAGCATTGTGGTTCAAGCACAGGGTCAGAAAACGTGTTTTCAGAGGGCAAGAATACTGACATAATTACAGATACTGACACAGAACCAGAGCTGTCATTCCCATCCCCTGGAAAGTGAAGCAAAATCATCTAAAATCAGCCTCTCTAAAGCGGAGAATGTCTCTTTCAGGCCTCCTTGAACACCAGCTGCATCTTGTGAGAGCACATTTATCCCAATTAACATAAGTGGACACAGAAGAAGTGTCACATGGCTCTGCCATCAGGCTGCAGAGAGCAACACTGACTTAATGCTCCAGCACACCATGATGAGGCAAGATAAACAGGAGGCTGTTCCAGACACTGCACAATTGCAGCTCTCCTGGATCCTTGATTTTACATCCTTACAACCCCTGCAGTACTCAAGCACTGATTATGAAGAATAGGGAAATTCGGGTAATAAAGCCAGTCGTTCAGGTTCACATCATGCAGGAGCTGGTTTCTTTCCCCAAGAAATCAAGGAGCAGAGATGGTTTATCAAGCTCAGGCCTGCTTCTGGGACTGTCCTTACCAACAGGAGACATTTTAGTGCTAATTAATTTATTCTTTTTGAGATGCTAAAGGGCATATCAGAAGGGAGAAATCTGATGGCATCAGGGAGTTAAATGAAAATTTATTTTTAAAAACTAAATAAACATATATACATATACTCTTACACATATACTTGGCTTTAATGAGCAGTCCCAGATACCCAGCTTCTGGGTATCTGTGTAGATTAGAGCTTTTCCAAAGAATCTTAACTCTAGATATGTCAATTCCCATCCCAAAAGTGCAAACATCATTTTAATGTCTAATTTCAATACATTTTCTCTGCAGTCATTTCTCTTGTGAGTCAGACTGGCTTATAGAGGAGAACAGAGTGGATGTGTCTTTTTTCTTCTTAAACCAAAATATATATTATTTTTATTTTTATTTATTTATTATATATATATATATATATATACACACACATGCATATATTTGTATATGTATATGTGCATGCATACACACACTTTCACAAATACCTGCACAAGCATATATATTTATATATATATATAAATGTATTTATAAAAATTATATATAATATGCTTATATTGAAAAGTTGTGGTACAAACCTGGGCAGAAGGTGAAGGAGGGTAGAGGCAATTGTGTACTAATGATAAACACAACAGCAGCTTTCTCAGCAGACCTCATTGCTAGGATTCAAAAATGAAATCTGAAACTGTT
>NW_010577767.1:323965-371562 GCF_000705375.1 Tinamus guttatus
CTGTGCTGGGAGGGTTTAGTGCTATTCTTCTTTCATACTGATTTGAAACAGGGTGCAATTGTCATGTCGTTGTCACACAAAATGACTCATGTCATTGTCACACAGAAATTTAAGCACTAGGGATCCTGCAGCCTGGAGCTAGCTCCACTCCTTGCATTGGATCCTGGGTTGTAACCTGCCGCAGTCATCACTGGGAGATTTGTGTTATCACACCAAGGAATGGGGAGCTGCAGGTCAATTATTGATAACCTGGAGGAGATTTCACTCACTGGACCCTACCCTGGGCATCATTCAGCCTTTGGAATTGAAAATGCTGCCTGAGACCAGTAATCAGGGAAAAGAGGTCTGGAAGCAGATAAACTTGAAAAGGAGTCCTGAATTGGAGATTAGCTTGTGTTATTTGGGATTTAATGTAAGTCCCAGAAGGGCTGTGACTTCTTTGACCACACAATTACTTCAGAAAGAGCAATTTTAAAACTGTTATTTCTTTTTCAAGTAAACCTAGTTGTGTATTTTTTTTCTATTTATTTCCCTTTACTTAGTCTATATACCTTTTTTTTTCCATCACAAATAATTCACAGATGTCAAAGAAAACCAAAACTGCCAGATATATAAATATTCTGCCTGTATGATGTCTTGTCTGCCTAGTAAGTGTAAGTTATAAAAACAATAAGAGAGCATGCATAAGTCATTAAAATGAAAATACAAATTAATAAATAATTTGTTTTTCTGTATTGGTAATATTTTGTTTGTCTATCTATTTCAAGAATAAATAACAGGTGAAAAAAATAAATGGTGAGTTAGCAGATAGTAAAGAGTTCCCTTCAGTAGTTTGGTCAATCACCTGACATCCTGGATTGAACACAAAGATAGGTTTTCCTGGAAAAAAAAAAAAAAAAGTCTGTTTGTTAGCTCTCTCGCAGAAATACCCCAACGGAGAAAGACTTCTAAAAGAGTAGGAGGAGGATCAAGCTTGCACAGATCAAACTTACAGCTTTATTTGAGAAGCTACCAGAAATTCTGATATACCTCTGATGCTTTTTTTCACTTTTAATGTAGATATGAAGAATCTTTTACATCATGCAGTTGCCCTTTACACTCTCACTCAAAACTCTGTTCAGTCATCTTCTACTGTTCTTGTTTTTGAATAGGATATTCAAAATGACCTGTAGTATTTTAGCACGATCTCCAGCATGCAACCTGTTGGACCTAGCGTAGAGGTGATCTGAAGGGATGGACAGATGTTTGACCAGATTTATAAATCTCCTCAAAGCCTTCTCAGAAGGCTATTTTGCTTTTGAATAACAAATTACTGTGGACTTTCAGGACTGTTTTTCTTCTTTGTGTCACGAAAACAGTTTGGTTTAGAAAAGGTTATTCTACCTATTAGAGTCTTTCCCACTAACCTTTGACTTCTGAATGCTTAAAAACTAGTAGGAATGTGAAGAGACTCGTGTACTGTCCTACAGCTTCAAATGTCATCCTTCTGCTCCTTAAAATAACGAGTAATAAATAAATAGAGAGAAGTGACTTTTTAACTATTATTAGAAGTCTGTTTGATATATTATTACAATAGTTAAACTGAGGATTTTAACTGCTCTTTCTACCTGAAAAAGCTTTTTATGGAAGGATCATACCTTCTCACAGATGGCCTGGCAAGCTGTGAGAAAACAAGTAGCAGAGATCTCTGGGAACGAGCCAGGTTTACTTAATCCTACCTCAAGGGAGTAATAGCTCATTTTATTTCAGTAGCACCCAACAGTTCAGTGGTCTCATAGGACAAATAACAGAGAGTTGAAATGAAAAAAAAACAATGTTAGTTAGATCTCTTGGGCCTCAATTTAGTTGTCTAAATAAAGACATTTTGTTCTCTCTGAGACATCTTAGGTTATCCATGAGATCCATGTCATCTGTGTGATATGGCAGAGGATCTAAGGCTCATCAATGCCGTTCTGGAAGAGCAGCAGGAAACAAAGCAAAGATCCTCTAAGACATTCAAAATGGCACTATGCCTGTACTTAGCACACTGACTTGAGTCTTCTCGGTCTCCTTTGTGAGGGCTGAGTTAGAAAAAGGTCTTGCACATAGCTTTAAATAGGGGAAGAGAAAAGAGGCAAGGGATAGAAAGGGACTGTGGGATAGAAAAATAATTGTGCTCGATATATTAGAAGAACTTTGTCCCAAATTGTCTTTGAGGTGTGTGAGGTGAGATCTATCTGGGTAGGGAAGCAAGAAGAAAAGAAGAACCCTGGAGATTTGTTAGTCCTTCAAGTGCTGATAAACTTGATCGAGCCCAGGAAAGGGACACCAAGATGGTTGGAGTCTGGAGCATTTATCTTGGGTTGACAGAGCTAGGCTTTTGCAACCTGGAGAAGATACAGATTCAGACATGACCTAACAGCAGCCTTTGAGAACCTTTGAGGGGGTTATCAAGAAAATGAGCTCTTACTTACATGTAGCCTAGAGGAACTGGGCAGGAAAATTGTGGATCTACGCCCTTCTCTGTGACTGGTTTTCTAGGCTATGTAAAGATTTGCTGTGTTGGCAGATAATTTGGTGTAATTTGAGTCAGTCACTGAATGGAAGCATTTAGTGATTAGACTTCTATATTAGCACCATGTGCAGTTCAGAAGTGGCACTTCTGAGCACTTTGGAGTAATTTTGATAGGTCTTCTAAATTAAATATCTCTACAATATATGTGCTTAGAAGCCATCTGAAAAACTTTCAGACCCTTATGACTCCATTAGGCATTGGTGAACATTTCATTCAAACCTGGAGCAGAGTTTCTCATCTCATTTTCTCCAAAAATAATACAGCTTGTAAGCACTCAAAGTGCACAGGATTTGGGGATTCCCTTCAAAATCATGCTCCCGGTCCTAATAAAAATTCTAACATTGAGAGAGCCTACTTCCAGAAGTTCAGCGAAGTTATTTGTATAATGACTTATATTCAAATAAGACTTGGTGTCTGGAGAATGGCTAAGTACCTAACACTTCTTGTTGTTCTTGATAATTATTGTATTTGTCATGAAGCTCAGTGAAGAGATAGATAGCTGCTATGCTAGAATCACTGCCATATTTTCCTGTGCCTGTTTGTATTGAGCGCTATATTTTTACACTTGTTGCATTTTTTTTTTATCTGTACACTCTCATTTTTCTCCAGGTAAACTCATTCTTTCATTGCAAAGTAGATTGAAGCTGGGGGAGGTTGTGGAGGAGAAATCCTTAGTAGCGTTCTTTTGAATAGCTCAAAGGCTAGGCTTGTTTTGCTGAATTAATAGTCTTAATGGAAAATGTTTTATTGGCACTTGGAGGTTTAGGAAAATAAAACAAAACAAAACAAAAGAACTTCTGACTTTTTTTGGGCAGACTTTTGACAGTCTTAAATCCTACCCCACTCACTTCATCTCCCCTTCTACCTTTTTTTCCCTTTCCTTTTTTTTCTATCTGTAATTACCCATAAAACCTCTTTAAAAGTGAAACTTATTTTTCAAGTCCTGAATGATGAGAGCTTTTAACTCTGCAATATTCCATATGAGAAAAATGCCACTCTTGTGCTGGTAGGAATAAGCTCTAATTGTTTTCATGGTTTCACTTATCTCCAGCATCTGGAGATTTTAAGTGAAGCGCAAATGAGGGTATAACAGAGGCATATTAATTAAGTACTAACTACAGAATCTGGCTCTGTTACAATGTAGTAAACAATATTCTAGCAATCTAGGCACAGACTGAATTCTTTGTGACAGGAAGATGGAAATATCCAGAGCTGGTATGCAGGCCCCCAGTTAGAAGTTACATTCACCTTTCCAGCTTGCGCTCATCTTTCAAATAAACTCAATTCCTGGAAAGTTTAATGTGGTTCATTAAACACTGCAGGAATCTCACAATCAAGAAGCAAATGGCTTAGTAGCCTCCTCAATGCCATGCCAGTAAGGTCATCGACGAAGGACCGAACAAGTACTTTGCAATTTAATTTGCCAACATGTGCAGAAAAGATATCTGACATTAAATTTCTGAATTCTGTTCTGGAAGGACTTTACCCTGAAAAAGCTTAAGAGAGGTTCCAAACGTCCAATAAAATCTTATTAGGTCCTCTGTTACTGTTCCTGATATCCATGAACAGGATCCATACAGGAACAGATTATCAGGTAAAGAGGTAATTACTAGGAAAGATTCCAGAAAAAAATACTTTAAGAAGGAAAAACATGCATGCTGACTTCAGGAAAGGAAGAGAAGGCTTCTGTACTAAGATCATGAAAAAACAAACAAACAAACAAACAAACAAAGAAACCTGAGAGATTTCCACTTATACTGAAATGCTGGCCTAAGGTCACTCTTTCTTAGTGAAAAAAAAAAAAAAAAGTGGGAATTCCTAGAAGACTTAGCCCATGGAGACAGAAGCAATCAAGGGAGGAAGAAAAAGTAGCTTGCTCCAATGCATAATACGAAGTGAATTGCTTAGACAATGAGAGTCAGGAGAAAAATAGCTAAAGGGGTCTAAAGAGATCTAAGAAAGATGCAGCGTCTGATATTATATTAAAATATCCCTTTTCATGTCACTGCACTTTTCTAATTCTAAAGGTAATAATTGATATTGCATCCAGGTCACACAGATTTGTGACTCACTTCCAAGTCTGAATACAGAAGATCAATTATATTCTTCTTCTTGGTGTAAAAAAAAACACACACACAAAGCAAAAACAACAACACACAGATAACTGTTAATAGAAAATATAATTGTTCCTGTTCTATTCTATTCTATTCTATTCTATTCTATTCTATTCTATTTTTTTTTTATTTTTATTGTCTCTAGGTGCAATCTCATTATATCACAATTCTTTAATATAGTTAAGTGATTTTTAGTGATAATTTAGTGATATAGTTAATTAGTGATATTGATTAATCTGTGATTAACAGACTTTTATGTTAATCCCATTAATACTTACTTGATTAAATAGGAAACTAAAGGTTCTGCCAAATTTTAAAAGACATTTTATAATGATTTTAAAGAACATTTTACAATGATTCTAGTTATTTTTAGATGATAGAAAATAGTCTGATAAAGGTTATCTCACCTTCTATCTGCTATTAATTTGTCTTTTTTTCTATTGTACTCATCATAAAACATAATTTACAGGTAGTATTAATTGCATTGCTATTTTGATTTTCTGAACTGTTCTCCATCAGAAATATGCTAATAACAACAAAAGGCTATAAGGACACATTAACTCTGCTCTAATAACATCAGCCAAACACTTCTTTCTGCCCCTGCCTTGGATGAGAGTGGTAGTAGGAATACCTGGAGAGCCCCAGACAAGAGTCGGACAGACTTTATCGGGATACGTGCTGTATCAAACAACTGGAAGAGGCAGCCTGTAGGAAAAGTCTCAGTTGTGCTAAACTTAAGAAAAATGCATTTAGTTTCTGCTTTACAGCTGGATATATGAAATGTAGAGACATTTAAAAGAATCTATAGTTCTACAATGCCTAATGGCTATAGTAGAGTCAGGAATTCACCTTAGACCTCTCAGCTCCAGCCCGCACTTCAAATAGTACTTTATCTCCTATGTCATCATCTATCTTCATGTCTTGCCTCATCCTATATTATTTTTTTTCAGTGTGAGTTTTATCTTGTGGCAGGTAATGGCAAAAAATATGCACTTGGCAGACACTAGCAAATTATGATGTACATCAGCCTCCAAGGGAAAAATGTAGCTTTTCCATTGAGCATTCCTCAAAATAATAATAAAAAAAAAGTGAGATGGAAAGGAATACTTTATCCTCATGGAATAAAGGCAGAGGCAAGCAAAGGAAATACAAATCTCCTCTCCCTCCATGTTTATTGTTCCTTATTCATAGGACCATAGAAAAAAAAATTGTTTTGAAAAGACCTCAGGAGGCGCTCCAGTCCACCTCTTGCTCCAAGCACAGTTAACTATGAGGTCAGACCAGGTTTTCAGAGCTTTATCCACTCTGATTTTGAAAAGCTCCAAGCATGGAAATTGTGTTTCTGAAAGCAGGATCCTGTAAATGATATCAAGCATAAGATGGTTCCTAAGCAGCCTTGTTGCTAGTAGAACAGCTTAGGGAGTGTTATTTGTTAGAAGACATGTAGATGCTGAGGCAAACCGAAGGACAAAACACATACTTGGTGGCATGCAGGTTTGCATCCAAAATATGACTGAGCCTGTGAGGCTAGGAAGTAGGCACAACGCACAGATTGATTTAGCCAAAGAATTCCTCTCTGCAAATGAATACAAAGATAAATTTACATAAGTACTAAGCTATGTAAAAGAATATCGTGGGAGAGAGCTCTGGTGTGTTCCAGCGCTTGAGGAGAACTCTGAAAGCAGTCTACAAATAATGCATAGTGCTGATATGTTTTTCTGAGACACTCTAAGATAATATAAATGGGTCAACTACCACACCAAAGTGAATATCCACCAACGTCCAAAAGTGAGAATGTTGCAATTCCCCTTTTATGAAGAAATATATCAGGACTAATTGGGTGGAAGTGCAGTTTACTGCACTTACATGGTGGTGAAGTTTACTACTGCCCTGATAGGGTTCTGCTTGAGATTTTAAAAGCCAGCTTGGGAACTCAGGGAGAGAGAGAGAGAGACAATTATGAGGCTGCTTGTTTGGTATAAAGATGCTGCTCTTTCACCTGTCACAGAAATTTTCTTTAGAAGTGTTTATTCTCTATAGTCTTGTTTTCCCTTTGCAGAGAGGGACTTATTTATTTGCAGGAAAATGGATTTGACAGCTTTTAAAATAATTTTCCATTTCTGTATCATCTGTTATATTTTTTTCTTTTTTTCTTTTTTTTTTTAAATAGTATATGGATTAGCATTGCGTGCAACTGAGAAATCAGATTTCATCCTACAGCAAGTAAGAGGAAGATTCTTTCTCTTCTAACATATTTCCAAAGAGGAAAGATATTACCATTAGCTAAACTTATATTCAAAGCATCTGGGAGACCTATTTACCTTTTTTTTCCTTCTTTTCTTTTTTTTTCCCCCTAACTTCTGTTGCTGTTTGCTTTCAATATATTCTTAGATTAGTCTCATAGAGACATTCTTTCTAAAAGTAATTTAGAGACTCAGTGGGATTTTCAAATGGAGATTACCTTCGATATTGTTATGAGGAGGACACATTTATTAAAACTTGTAAAATACTTGATAATAATAATTTAAAAAGACTATAAAATACATTGTCTGGATGAAAACTAATCAAGAACTTTTCAAAATGTGGCCTTGTTAGAAATATTTTCACCTTGGACATTGGTTAGCTTAAAGCTTTTGTTCTCCCAAGTTTCTAACAAACAGCTTTAGAGCTGAGAATGTTTTCTTTAGAGATGCCTTAAACACTTCCTGATAACTCTCCTTTGTTCACATTGCACATTGTTTCCTGCACAACCATACAATATTTGATTTTTGTCTAGTTGATTTTTCCCCCCTCATCGTGCAGTGTTCACCTTCACTAGGAAGAAGTGTGAGCTCTTGTGTTTGATGCTGGTTTTGTGCTGAGGGATGCTCATGATGGCAATGATTGCTTCTTAGCTGGTTCCCTGCCTGACGGGAATGGAATACGTGTATGGACTAGGTAAGCAAAAAGCCAACAGGGGAGGCTCATTTGGATCCATTTCCATGAGTGCCCAGGTATATTTTAACACTCTCTCGTGGTATCATCCAGCTAATTAAATACACTCTGTGCAGCAAATTTTAATAAGAATCAGAAGGGAAGCAAGCTGGCTGGCTTCATGCTGAACTCTTGAGAACAAGTATCCTTGAAACGTGCTGGCTCACATCTGTAGGCATTTAAAGCTGATTTTTTATCACATAACAAATGTGCCACTTGTCTTCTGGGCAGCCATGGTAGGGTGAAGAGTGGGAAAAGAAACTGTTCAAAGCCTGACAACAAAAGACCTAGATACAGCATAGAACTAAATGGTGCTCAGAAAGAAACAGAAAGAAAAAAAAAAAGTCCAAGGGACTACTCAAGGTGGTTGCGGGATCACTTGGTCATGATCTGAATAGCTTCCATGAAGAAAAAGTCAAGATGCTGATGAGCTAATCCCCTGAAAAAAGGCCAAAACAGTACGAAATGTATGCTTCATATAGGCAATTTGACAGGTTTTCAAATAAGTCTTAAGCCTCCTAAAATGCATTATTCTCCTCTTGAATTGCTATATACTGGACAATTCAAAATTATCTTAATAACTACAAAGTGTGGTCTTCCTCTGGTGACAAATACTTGTAGCAGGAAACAGCAATGCTGAAATAAATAGTGCTGGAATTGCAAGACTTTCAAAGACTCTGGCTACCTGATTTTAAACTTTGCCTGCTTAATTTTGTTTTTGCTTGGTACTGTGCATTATTTCTGGTGAATAGGGCTAATCAAGAATTGCTTAACCAAATAACTCAATTTTAGAAAATTTTCATTCATTGCAGTCAAATACTTCAAGGTAATATACATATGAAAATACTTCTGAAGAGTGTCTCTCAGTCCTTTTGTTTAAAATATGTGAATATTGAGTGTCAAAAGTACTTGCCATTCTCTCATTACTTCCCATAAGTCTTCCTCTCATGTGTACATAATGCCCCAAGAAAAATGAGAGAAGATGGATTGAGAAAATTTCACCTCAGAATCCTGAGGTGAAATCCTGAGCCTGATAGATAAGTGGCAAAGTTATTAAACTGTAACTTTCTCATTATAAAACACATCCCAACAAACACATATAATATCAACCATATAATAATTCTCACACAAGAATAAGTCTTCCTTCCCTTTGCTATCACTGTTGCTAGTGCTGGTGTAAAGGTAAAGAAAACATCTTTCATCCTGTTTTTAGTAGTTGGGATTATTTTAGGAATTACCTTATGGGTGCTACTTAGTACCTGGTTAACGTATTTCATATTTTCAGCAAAGAACTTTCTTTTATCACACTCTTCCACAGAGTTTTAAAGTCTGACAGCTCTAGGAAATTTATTTTCTTTATCACTGGTCCAGAAACTGGTGTCTCTACAACTAGGAACCATAGGTATGAGAAAAGCAAAAGTTTTTCATCGTGTCTCTCTTAAACCCACAAAATATTCTTCTTTGAGCAATTCTTCTTTTGCAGTTTTAACTGAGAAATAGGAAACACCTGCAAGAACATCCTGTGGATATTTTTGCTTACACCTGCCCACGTGGACCCTTCCTGAATCAATACAAAGATTTCTACTGAAGTGTCATTAGAGCTGTGTGGCTGTTGACATGGGGTTTGCTTACAAATTGCAACTCCTTCTTCTTCTCATAACATTGCCTTCACTATTGCTTTTGGAAAGTGAAGAATGCTTCCATTTGTCATGGAAATCCTATCCATTTTTCCTTTCAGGGAATCACAGGCAAAAACTACTTTTTTCATGTCAGAGAAAAAAATCATTTCCTCTTACTGGTTCTAGAATGTTTTACATTTCAGTTGTCTTATTTGGCACCCATATAACAATTTGATATTTACAGCCAGATGTCTCTTCCTTTTGCTCCTCACCATTTTCTCTAACCTTGTTTAGATATAGTCAATTTTCATATCCTGGAAAACATAATCTGCCTCTTTCAGCTGCAATGATCAGTGTTTTCTGCAGTTCTTCTCTTCAGCCCTACTGTATTGATAATATCAACTTCTTTTTCCCTCAAGCATTCCCACATGTAAGGTTATACATTGTCTTCTGCTCTCACACCCTGCTTGGCACAAGCATTGAAAAATATTTAGTATTTAAATATAATATTTTTTTTAAAAAAAATAATTTGTCCCATTTCCTAGGTCCCATGGGCCTAGGGCCTGTTCTTTACTTCTGTGGGAATGCAGCAGGCATGGCTTACGTCCACTTGACCAAATTCTATACATTTTGTTTAACAGAAAAAGAGGTACTGCTATTCACGCCTTCTAATGATAATAATTCCTGACTGACAGTGTCCTGACAGTGTACCTAATTGCTTTCTGGGAAACTGCTAGCTACACCCAAAAAATACACAGAAATTTTCCCTGCACTCTTTTAATTTACATTAATGACAAAGCCCGAGTTACCTGCTCCTTTTATTGCACACCAAGGACAATTTCCTCATCACATTTTTTCTCTGTCACCTTTCCAGGTCATGCTCCATATGAACTATGTATCCTGTGGTCTCTGTTTCAGCTCACATGAAGCCTACGGACAGATAACATCGATTCAATATTGGCATATTAAAAGTGCCTTAGAAAGGAGTTGAACAGACACAGCAAAATTAATAATCAAATCGGTCACATACCTTATTTCCTAATGTGAGATAAAGCTATGGTCTATTGTGTGGTTCTGGCTGTGTCTGGCATATCAAATCACATGCAGGGACAAGGTCCATGGGGACTAATTCTCCTTACTTAATAGCTTTCCTCAAACCTGAGGCATCCCAAGATGGCACTTTTCTCCCCAGCTGTTGTTCAGTGCCATGCTCTTTATCTGGCTTTGTGGCTCAGCAGAAAAGATACAGTCATATGGAACAGGAAAGAGGCCACGCTGCTACCTCTATAAGCTACTGGTAGCATAATAAGGGATCATGAAAAGGAAATCACTTGTACATATTTTGTGCTCAGTGCATGAGATCTCACAGGTCTACACTATGGGATCTGACACTGAAAAGTTCACATATTCTACTGAAAGCTTCAGAGCAACTCAAGGGGTGGTGGAGGAAGAAGATTCCTTGAGCCACACACAATCAACTTCTTCACGAATGATGGAGAAAAGGACAGTGTTACCCAAAACTGGCAGCAAAGGTTTCTATTGACATGTGAATGCTCTTTAGAGGTCTTCTACTTATGGAGTGACCCCCTATCAAGGCTCAGATCTCACAGGTTAGGCAGACAGAGGATTAAGTACTACAAAAGCTCGTGAGGCTATAGGCCAGGTAAAGCGTGAAGGACTCTCACAGAGTGATACACAATTGAGCTATATTTAGCCTGATACTTCAAATAAAGAAACAGGGCACACAGCTGCTATAAATCAGACATATAGGGGAAGGTAGTATCTTGGGAAAAAAATGTCAAATATAATAGTTTTTCACTTTTTTTTTTTTATCTTTAAATGCTTTAGAGGCAGAGATACCTTTAGGAAGATACATTAGTGTAGTGTAGATATACTGGAAGTCAAAATATAACATGATCGCAGTACAAGCTACTGCAAATGTAGAGAACTAGAGTGATGAAATTCTATATGCATTTAATAATGATTTGGGTGCAATGAGCAAATCCATCAAAATCTACTTTATTTTCTTTGGAATAATATGCTAGCTGATCTAAATTTCCCAGAGACAGGCTATGTCATTGATCTATTTTAAACCTTTTGATGACTTTCACTCTTAAGAATGTTCCATTTAGTATTTAATTATACCTTTTTTTTTTTCTCAGAAGCTCTTTCGACTCTCAAGTATAGTGACAACATGAACGTGATCTGATCACTGCAAATGTTGCTGTTTAGACTATGAACCACATAGTGCCATTTCCCCTTACAATATAAAAGAAGGTAGCCTGATTGGGGTCACATTTCTCATTGAAAGAACTGAAAGTATGGGAAAGAAACACTTTTCTTTCAAAAGCATCAGTGGAAGATTTCTTCTTATCACTGATTGCCTGAAGTCCTTCACACCAGCTGAGTAGTTTTGAGTGCATGTAGTTGAGATTATGCTATTCTGGAGGATCTCCAGAAATGTTATGGATTTTTAAAAATTATATACGTATTTGGCTTAGTCGCTTTGACTAGACTGATATTCTTCAGGCATGAAGGCAATACTGCCTCCATGATGCTTGCAGAACACAAAAGGAATTTAAGGAGTGACAAGGGTAATCTATACATTTTGTGTCTGATTGAGCTGTTGAATATGGATGAGAAGTCTTAGGGTATCCAAGATATTAACAATGGACCAACAGCTGGGCCTGTGAGATATCTGACATCTTCTGGAGCAACAGCTGGAGGTTAGGTGGGATGTGTTGAAACATCTCAAATGGCACAAAATGCCAGATACGCATTTCTGTAGCAGCATAAGGAGCAGGAACGTGTTCCTGTTTCATGGTCCAACTCATTTCTCTATCTTATTTTTTGTGCTATTTGAAACACTCTCTGAGCACCTACAGCACATTAATCTTACAGGATACATTCAGGTATTCTTTTTATTTTTATTTCCTGCTGCTTTAGGGTACCATAAGACCTTTTTAAAAACTCTGTCAAGGAATGTGGTAGAAATATGCAACAGGCCAAGGAATGAAATGGCCAGCAACTGGCCTACCATAGAAGCTATGGCTAACAGTCCACATATTGCCTGTATATTTTTCATAAGTTTTGATAAAGAGCAACCAAATCTGTTAGTATAAGCATGATTTGTTTTTAAGAAGTTGGTCAATATTTCAGTTACGAACATGCTATTTATTTGTAGTCGGTGATGGTCATTCTTCGTAAGTGTTAGTAAACCAGACATTTTTATGTGACAAATAACCTTCACCTACATCCGATCCAAATTTATGCGTCTAACTTAGAAGACATTATAGGGTGAATAGCTTATAGTGTGCCAGTGTGACCTTGAACTTGATAAGATCCTGAACCTGAGACATTACAAGAAGTTCCCTTAAACTTAATGCACTGTTGGGCTGTCAGAAACATGGACATGAGTGGCAATAATGCTAGGGGGTAGCACATTACTGCCGGATGCTGTATGCAAAAAGCCTGTGTGTCTCCTTTTCAGAAAACCTCATCAAAGGCTTGACTCAGGCAAGAATGTGTCATGAGAAGGTGCGTGTGAGGTATCACAAAAAGAAGTCTCCGTATTGCGATCTTGTTCTTAGAGCACTTTAGATAGGGAGCAGTTTACCTCATGGAAAATGAATTTAAAATGAAGCATATTCATATGAGAGTTATAATATCAAGGACAACAAGGAAATAATCAGTCAGCTGAACGCTCTAGCTGTTTGTACACTGATATAAGAAGTGTGGAGATAAACAAAGAGATTTGAAAACCTTAATGAATAATCAGGGTTACAATTTAATTGCCCTAGCAGAGCTTTGAAGTAATTACATATGGCTGGCCTTAATAGAAAACGGTTTGGGGAAAGCAAGAAAGAAAGAAAGCAAGCAAGCAAGAGAGAAAGCAAGCAAGAAAGCAAGCAAGAAAGAGAGAAAAAGCAAGAAAAAGCAAGCAAGCAAGCAAGCAAGAAAGGAAGAAAGAAAATAGAATAGACTCAGTATTGTGGACTGAGAAGATCTATCATTAATAATGTTAGATAACTTCTAGATTAAATTCCAGAAGTGGCAAATTAAAAGGAAAATGACTGAAAGAGACTCAGCAGTTCTCAAAGAAAGATAAAATAAGCAAATTATTCAAATGCACACAAAGCACAGAAAACTTAATAAAGCAGCAGGGCAGTTAAAGCATGAACTTAGACACAAAAAGAAACAAGAAATCAAATCAAATTAATAGAAATTATGAGTGTAAAAACTAAAGTAACATGAACATGTAGGCAGATAATTAAAAAGACCAAAGTACAATCTGAGGTTCCAGGCTCCAAGAGTAACCAGAAATCATTCTTTGAATAATATAAGGAAAATCATGTAAAATATTGACCTGATACTCAAGTTAATGTCTTTCCTACATTTCCTCATAAAAAGAGTCATGACTACCAGGTGTCTGGGAGCATTAATACTAGTGATAAAAGAATAAGATTTCTGCTCTGAATGAGGAGAGCTTTTTTTTTTTTTTTTTAATCAGCTAGACCTCTGTACCTAAGTATATTTTTTTGCAATTATCTCTACTTTTCAAACTGAAGAACTAAACCCATAGCAATCTGCAAGAACAAATTACATCATTACATCAAACCAGTGTAATTTTCTTCTAGGAGTAACAGGCCTCCTGCTAAAGAGGGTTAAAGTTAGTAGCAAAGAATGAAAGCTTAATTTTGAAGAGATTTTGATAAAAGCTTTCAGAAAACTCTAATTAACAAGGAAGAGGAATACGGAACACAGGAAATCCTTATAGCCTGGATTGGATTACCATTCCCAGAAATAGTTATGAATTTAAAAATACACAAGTATATTTGAGGAACTCTGTATTTCTATCTGATCAAGAGATTCATTAGCTACATAAACAGTGAAATAAAAGTGTGAATTTATGTTGTCTGAAGATTAGATGAAACTGAGAATGATGCCATTTACCCTAGATGACAGGATTTGAACTAAAAGTAGTCTTGAAAATTAGTGAAATAGTCTTGGAAAGAAAAAAAAAAAGAGTCTAGTCAGTAGAAACAACTGCAAGATGTAAGATTGACCAGAACAATCAATAGTTATGAAATGAGAAATAATGTCAACAGATGTGTAGAAAGTGAACGTAGAAGTCAAACAGCATAGTAAGTTAAGTACAAGTCAGCAAGACTTTTTGCAGATGAAAAAAAGCAAACTTTGTTTTGAGTATCAGATACATAAATTCATCTAAATTACGAGAATTAATTCTATCATCTTTCAGCTTTGATAAAGTATAAGGAATGATGTGCCACCTTTTGGGCCAACTAATGTGCAGTAGTTAAAGATAAGTTACAGAAGAGAGGAACAGAAACCTAAAAGGTGTAATGGCTGGGGAAAGAGGATTAATTAAGAGAAAATTGACTGTTTCGCCCTGGCTGCAAGGGAGCGTAGGCACCCCTCTCAGATGTAGGCTTGTCTGTACTATGAACATCTAAATGTAGGCACCTGAAGTTTTGAGATGAATCCCCAGTCAAGCATTGACCTGTATTGCCTCAAAGTTGAGAGGCCTCCGTCACTGGAGGTCTTTAAGCAGTATTGGAAAATCTGCTGGCAGGAATGAGGCAGGTATATAGGTAATCGTGCCTCAGGGCGAGATGAAGAACTAAATGGTCTTTCAAATCCCTTTGAGAAACAGGGATCTTGAGCCTGAAGACATTGATTCATTTAGACACTTAGATCAAATGTTCCTGTACTTCAGCACAGCCACTGAATTAAAACCCAGCAGAGTCTTGGTATCTCTGACTTACTCTCTTCTGCTATCTCCTTCTCTCCACCATCAACAGGATTGCACACTGAAATGAGGCAGTTTTGCAGGCTAAAGCAGATTTATGAGCTTAGCTGGTTTGAATGGTGCCTTACCTCCTTTTTATTTCTTCCAGCAGGATGAACACCTGCCCCTGCACAGGAAGGGAGGAGATGGTGCCTTTCTGATTTAGTGCTCTGTATAGTCTGTTGTCAGAGTATCAGCAACAATGGCCCAGTATTGCTCTTGAGAGATATGGAAACACTCTTTTATTTCCAGTCAACAATTAACAATCTGACAAAGAAGAGCTCTTGAAGTTAAGATTCCCAGCTACTTTTTCCACTTTCCACAGTGTTAATTGCAAAACACATTTAAAAAACATTCAGCATCCAAGTTTCCCTCCCTGAAGAATGGACTTGTTATGCCACTAATTTCATGGGTGTTGTGAATCAAAAGAGTGTGAAGTATTATTCCTGGAAGGAGTAGATCCATAAAAATCAATTTTAAATGAGTGCCTTCTCTTTATCTATGTCACTGACACTTGTCAGACTTCACACAGGAAAATGCAGTTCTGTCATTTGACCAGAAGGTTGGTGTGCTACCAAGGTCAGAAAGCATCTACAGACACCCCAATGCATGCAGACAGCCTTTTGAGCACTGACCTGATGAAAAGCAGATGACTGTAGTAGGAGCAAAAGGAATTTGAAAGCTCATCTCTCTAAAATGTACTTCCTTTCCACACCATTGACATTTTATATTATCACTCCTACAAATGCAGCATAATAGGCAATCCAGATGCAGTCATGATGTGGCTTGTAAAATTTGATTGGCTCTATATAAGACTGATAATTTGTTTTAACCTTAATTATTTTAATTTTATTTTTTAAAGACTTTTTATATCACTTTCCCCCTCCCCCTCTATAGATAAATCTGGTTTGGGCGTGGAGGAGTTTTATGAAATGCAGGTAAAGTTCTTTGCACTAAGATTAAGCATTCTTATTTTCAAGTTAAAGGGACTGAGTGACCTGATAAGAGTGGCTGAATTTGCAAGAAGGTGTTTAGGAAATAGCACTCTCTGGTTAGAAAAGCAACTAACTTGGTTTTGGTAAACTCAAACTCTTTCAAATGGTCATATTTCCCACAATTTTCCTGCTATGCCTGCATAGGATCTAGTGAACTTTAAGAGAACTTGCTTACCTCTGATTTCACATGCACGTCCTGAAAATCTCTCTCTTTTTTTTTTTTTTTAATAATAACTATGTATAATCCTGGGAAGGTTCCATCCTGTTTTTCCTACCTTTAAATGTAAATGCAAACAGGAAGATACATAACCAATTACATAACCAATGAAATGTAGAAGGATGAAGGAACCTTAGTTCTCATACATTGCCACAAAGTGTCACCCTTTTCCCATGCATTGCCTACCTCCACAACTTTTCTGTAGCTCAGGAAAAAAATGTCTTCTTTAAAGGATGTGGCCCCAAAACACAAGGACAAAATCGGGGTCTCCGAAGTTGCGTAGAATGATATATGTCCATAAAAATATCTGATGATTGCAATGGAGACATCAAAAAGTGCATCAGATAAGGAGATCACACTTGGCATTTTGATTCATAGGTTGTTCACATTAATTTCCTTTGAACATGACAACATGGTTGAAGCCTGTGATTACTTCATTTACCAGGAAGTTATTTTGTCCATATATGATCAATCATCTTGTTTACACACATTAATAAGTGCTGTCATTGTGCTGTGATTATATATACTTTGTAGATCTTCTCTAGCTGTTCCCAGTCAGCTCGTAAAATAAATGAGCTGATTTGCGAGTTCTTTGATACCATTTTATTAGTAATTTGTTGTCATTTCCCAGTGCAGATGGAAAGGAAGAACTAGGTTCCTGAAGGAACCAGGTTTTGCGACAGTGGAAGGGAGACTTTCATCTATGGATGAGTATGAACTAAGCAGAGATCCTCTGCTTCCAAGAGCGTAGGAAACTCTCAAAGCTGCTGTGCCTCCCTGATGGACATGACAAGAGTCGGAGAAACCCCTAAGTCCTCACAAGGAAAGATGTAGTGGTAAGAGATGGCTGCCAGCTATTAATTTCATGAAGAGACGGGTTTTGCTGGCTCTTGGGTCTTTATTTCTTCAGGTAAAGTGTGCAGAGAATAGCCCTTATTTACAGGGGAATCTTGGATTGTCAGAACAGCAAATGACAGATAAGAAAATAAAGGCAGTGTGTATGAACAGGTAGAGCAGTATGTGATCCAGCTGCACTCTCTATCTCTGTAAGGAGAACACACTTATACATAATGTATAGAATCAGAATGAACTATGACTAGGACCATCACAAGGGAACTATTAAATTCCTGGATCACTGCTAGAGCTGGAAAGTGATTTTCAGACAAACAGTCAAGTTCTGGGGAATATGACCCACTGTGTGAAGGTCAAATTATAATCAAGCATTACTAGACATGTGGTGGTTGAACATGTATATTGCATCCATGAACAATGTCTAGCTCTAGGTAGAAAGAGCTGCGTTCATGCTTGTAATGACTTCCAATACATTGTAAGTGCTTTTAGCATATTTTAGCAATGTATTCATTGACAGTGCTTTGTTTCGTCATCCAAAATAGCAGGACTCTTTCTTACAGATTTGATCTTTTGCTTAATTGATACTATCATCTAAGAAAAAAGCTCTGACTGAAGGGTTTTTTTTTTTAAAAAAAAAAAAAAAACAAAGGTAGAAATTAATTCTGTTTGAGATCTCTTTACCTATATTAAATGTGCTGAAATCAACTAACATTTTCTGATTTTTTTTGAAAATACACAGAGAAACAGACAAAGACGCAATGTGAATGAGAACCCTGATTTCTGTAGGAAACAGACCAAAAAAGAGGGAGTTATTGAAAAACAAATTATATATGGTCAAATTAAAAAAAAGGCAAAAAAGAATATCAGTAGGAAAGAATAAAGATTTTTAATTTTATGACACTTGATAATGGAATATGATGACAAGTGGAAATGCATTTTTTCTTCCTTTTTTAGCATAAATTCAACCTTGCTGGGGCTATGGAAACTTGCTGCAAGATATGATGACATGATGAAGATGTCAAAAAATCAATGTTTATGATCTATTTTGGACTGAGTGAGTAGAAAGTGTGGGGGAATGTCACCCTGTCAAAAATGGCTTTATCTCCCTCCAGTGCACTGACAGCTCTAAAACAAATGATCTTGAATATTTATAGATCAATATTTTAGAATATAATGTCCAAAGCTTGGTCCTAGTTGCTGTTGCATGTAGACTACAGGATCATGATTGAAAAAAAAAAAATGGAGAACTTGCTTTAAACCTCTACTACCCGTAGGTAATTTGCCTGTTTGGTAATTTAATGTGGAGGTTCTTTCTATTATTTTTGCTTGTTGGTTTTACAGGATAGCATTGGATATACAGGTCACTATCGATGCCTGTGTATTGCCCTAACCATCAAAGTGAGGTTCTTCTTTGGCTATTGTCTCTCTCACCATAGGAATTCTGCCTTTTGTTATTTTTAGTAAAGGAAGCTCTTCTGCTAGATGAAAGTGTCACCCATTCACTTACTAATGCCTAAATTAGACACCTTGTTCCAAGGTGTGAATATTGACATTGTGTCGTGAATCCCAATTTCTTTGTAGGCATTTTCTCCAGATTTCTGGATAGGTTCCTAATTTTGGCAGAGTACCTATTGGAGAAGTTATTTCTTCATGCATTTCTGATCTGTCTTTTTGTTAATCCAGATCTCCCCTGGTGCTAGTTCCTGTGAATCTCAGAATGAGATGCTCAATTGCCTCCTTCTACTGTGGAGTGGACTTTGCCCTTGTCATAACATCTTAGCTTACTCTGGTTTTGAGCACATGAACATTTAAACCCCATGAATAATGACCAGAAGTATTTATGGCAAGCAAGCACATGAAACAAAACAACAAAGTAGAGTGGGGTATTCATGTTTACGATATATATATATACACACACATGTATATATGTGTTTCTTCTTCTATCCTGATCCAAAAGCAGGAACATCTTGCTGAGAGTCCTTGGGCAAAGTCCTGGTATCTGTTTGTTTTCAATCATTTGCTTTAGAAATTTGCCTTGTGTTGCGCTGAGCAAGCTTGTCCTTGTCATTTCAGCTCATGTTCCGTCATTTGGCTTAATGTCTTTGTAAGAAATAAAATGCTTTGATTGAAAAAGTCATTTTGTAGTGGGGATGGACTAAATGCATATGGGGGAGGATTCATTATGCTGAGAAATGCAGGCAGAAGACCTTGACTGTATTTCCTCCTCCCTTTTCATTTTAGGGAGGTTAAAAGCTAAGGAGAACTTTAGTATAAGGCTGGAATCCACCTGCATAACTGTTTATCTACCTACACTCAATTCTAGAGTTGGTTATGGACTCTAAAAAGGCAAATGCCTCTGTGTTGATGGGATTGAATTTTAATTTGGACCTGAACAGCACAAGTAGATTGTTTTGTCTGGAATTCAGATAAGTGTAGATGCAAGAGATTTTTATTATTATTTTTAAAAGTCTGCACAGTTCTGACAGACAGAATTATCATTTCAGAAAACAATTTTACCCATGAACCATATACAAAATGACAAGCTTAGTGCATTTTTCTTCCTCCCAAACCACCCTCTCTGCAAGATGAGTCTACTGTAGCAGGGAAATGATTTCATGATTCTCAGGAAAAAGTAATGCTGGATAGATCCAGGGAGAAAATTCTGGGAAAGTTAAAATGGCAGAGAATTGAATCTTATTTTCTATTTTTTTTTTCCAGATACATAACGTAATCATAAGCAGCTCTGCCTGAGGATCCAAGAAAAAGTTACATGAATTTGACTTTTGACTTTCTTGAGGACAACACAGAACTTAGATGAATTTGAATGAATCTAGGTCTGTAACAGCATAAGCTTAGAAAAGGTCAGAAATTCATTTCACATAACATACAGATGTTCCCGCAAGTAATGAGCATTTGCATGTTGACTTAAGAACAATAATTCAGAACAATGAGCTCTCTCCTTCAAGATCACTTGTGCTTACCACATACCTTCACCAAGTACAACCTAATTAATGGGGTTCTTTCAGTCCCCACTTCATTTCAATAATAGAAAAAAAAAGTGAGAAATAAGATCTTACTAAATATTTACTTTTTTTTTTCAATGATTTTACAAAAGCAGTGGAATAATTGCATGAGATAGATAGGAAGATCTTTGCAAATCTTTCAGTCCTCTCTTGTTTTTGCAAAGGATGCTCCTTCACATCTTCCTTCTCCCTGTATATACAGCAACCATTAAAAGTGGATCAGAGAGGTCAAAACAAATTTCAGCAAACTACTAGCTAACGCAATATTAGTGTTCTCAGCCAGGCAAACAGAAGAAAATTTGTGCATAGCAATATATTTTTTTCCGCTTACTACCCTCTTGACATCCTTTTGATGGCCAGGTACTCCCTTATGAAGCAGAACACCATCTTTCCATGCAAGTTAGGGCGAAAACTGACAGTTCTGCATTCACCAAAAGAGAACTTCATCATACTGCCATTCTGCCCCATCATCTTTTATGTGTAAGCAGCAAACACAGATTCTTAACTAAAACAAAACGTTACAATGCATGCATAATTCCTCCCTTGGGGAGTGGAAAAGAGAAGACAAATTACATATGACAGATGTTAGCTACATCACTTAGCACCCTACTGAAAGGCATTCGGGATAGATCAGAAATGTATAGTGCAGGGTGTAGAAGAGGTACCAGAACAAGCTCTGAATGAGCAATTTGATATATTAACTGTGGAAGAACATAAAGCATATAGGGATCTTGATGTAGAAATGAATCTTATCTCTTCTAACCCTCTGTGGAGTGAAGATCCAGACATACCTTTGTCTTGTCTTTTCTTTGCACCTTAGGTTTCAATCACATCGAAATTGGGCACATAGAATGCGAAAAGAGCTCTGGTGAGGTACAAGAGGTTTCTGATTTTCTTGATAATGGCATAGGTGAATACGTGCTGATGTAACTGCAGATCACATTACATATAGCCTAGCAGATGAGAGAACCAAGACAAATCTATGGAGGGGGGAAAGATGTAAAGTATAAATCAGTCATAGAGTTCTCTCTTGTATCCCTGTTAATGTTTCTTGACAACCGTTTCATAAATCTTGATGCACACTTTATACTCAATGAATGGGCATTCATGCTGTGCCCATCTTCTTTTCTAAACCTAAATCACCCAACATGTGCCTATGTTATCTAACATCTGTTTCAGTTGTGCATACATTGAAAAGCATTATCTTCCTATAGTTAATTAAAACCTCATTTAATGAGTTAACTCAGTAGTGTGTTTTTGCAACAAACAGACCAGAAAAATGCAGAAACTTGCTGATTATCACCATGACTGGTAGGAGAAGCAAGATGTAATTCCTTCCCTACATCGATTTGGAACTAAGCGAAATATACAGGAATTGCATAAAGCCACTGAAGTAATCCATATCTGTTGTGGCCAACTTCCTAAAAATTCCTTCAGTGACTGCACCAGATGAAATGTTTTTACAGCAGCTGCTCCTTTCTACTTCCCAAATCTCCTGAGGGTACTTATCTACCTTTACATTCAGAATTGTTTAGTCATAGATGGTTTGCTGGCTGTCTGGGACTAATGAAGAACCATAAAAAGGAGGATGGAAATGCCTTCCATGAATCACATGGTTGTACTTTTTTTTTTTTTTTAACCCTTCCTTTTCTTGGAAGGAGTCTCCAAGATTTTCTTGGATCTTTTGCAATGAGACTAATTCTTTGCAGAAATTTTAAACTTACACTAAGTTAGACTAAGCGGTAGCTAAACCTTCTACAGTTAGACTTTATTACACACATAGCAAGGGAATTACTGAGGTCATGTTTCTTCCTCATACTGGAGAAAGATGTGCAATCGCCAGCCCAGGTAAGCTGAAAAGCTGTACCTGGTGCTTAGAGCATGGTAGTCAGTTCTGTCCTTAGTCTATCAAATAGTAGTTGACTATATATTGCTTGAATATATATTTCTTGCCCCTTGAAAAAGGGCTCTCAATCTCATCTGACACTTCTGAAGCATGCCTCTATTTTTGCAGTCAATCTTTTTCTCTAAAAATGAACTATTTCTTTCTCTTGTTTCTCTTTCTGGACAAGCAATAGAAAAACAAATAGTATGGGAAATGACTTGGAAAAAAATGAAAACGTTCATCTACAAAATGCCTCTTCTGTTACAAAGTGCCTTTTGCCCTTTGTAATAGTAGCTGCCCCATGAAACAATAGCAGCCCTAAAACTGTCTTTTTATTTGGTTAAATCCTACAATTGACACTGCATGTGACTTAAGGCAGCAGTACATTTGGAGTACTATCATCTTGTTATGTGGACGCAAGTAATAACTCCAGTGGCATTTCCTGTGCATCCTTTCTTTGAGGATTCCTAGAAGGCTTCCCAGAAGGCAGCCGTAGAAGATTGCTGTTGAAGTAGCTACATGTGCTATGAACTCGACTGCTTCATGAAACAGGTTGTCAAACTGCAACCCAGCTGAAGTTATTCAAAAAGGACTCCAGAGTCAAATCCTTTGCCGATCTCCCATTTCTCTAAGCAACTCTAGGTGATTTGGTGATTCAGTTTTCTTTTCCTTCTCCCTTCTTATTTTTACTATCTTCCTTTCTCAACTGGCTGACATCCTGATGTCTTTTCTCATCTTTTTTTCAGGTTAGATGAAGAGGAATGACAAAGCAGAGAGGTATCTGCTGTCAGCAAATAAACCAGCTTATGTTTGAAAGATGTCTCTATTGTTTTTTCCTTCTGGTAAGTGTAGGGAGGAGGAATCTATCCCACTATGTCAAAGTGAGGCTTTATTGATATCAGCAACTAAAAAAATAAACATGGCAAATATTCAAGAAATAACCAGTCTCTGATTCCAGAAGAAAGGGCTAAAGCGCTTATGGAAGTTTGAATCATTTCTGCTAATAAAGTTCCTGACTGCATCTTTCTAATACAGGTGATTCACTGACACTTGACTTTTCAGCACCATTAATGCCCAATTTAAAATATCCATGAGATGGATTACTATACTAAATACTTTACATTACTGGGTTTACGGTCAGGATTTAGTGGAAAGCTTCCTTCTCCTATAAATCATGCTATGAATATTGATCGTGGTGCCCTCTACTTATCTAAAAGTTTTATGAGGCTTTTTAAAAAAAATTTACTGACTCTGTTTTGGTGAGAAGGATCCTTTACTGGAAACAAATCTGAGGAAGATCTCTAATATATGCCAGTTCCATTTTTATATAGTTAAGAATGACTTTATAACAAAGTGCTGCCAGTCCAGACCAATTTATTATATGCTCTACAAGTGTTAAACTGCCTTAAATCAATAGTTGAGAAGACAGGAGAGTGTTTGGGTGTAATAAGTTATCATTTTAATGAAATATAGATTATTCCAAGACTATTAAACAGGTGGATGGTGTCAGAAAAATTGTTCATTTTTTCAATGCTAAACAAAACCATCTATTTCAATGGTGTAAAATCAATAAGCAGCTGAAATCTGCCATGTAGCTTGAATGCCTAAGTAAATGTATAGTTAGAACTGCCCGTAAGTAGATGGGTTACTGCTTGCATGTCCTTCTTACTAAATCTGAATAAAACAGTATACAGGAAACTGGGAAGAAGGAAGAAACTTGAGCAAAACTTTCTCATTTCTTGTTTTTTTTTTTTTTTTTTTTTTTTTTTTTTTTAGAACAGTATTTTCCAAGTTGTATAGCCTTTGAGGGCAACTATGATTTGGGAAGGGGAGACTTTTGTACTTTAGTGGTGGAACTGAAGGAAACATAGGCACCCCTAAGAAAAAAATCATTTGGAAAAATGCTTCAAGTTACCAGTAATTGGCTTCCAATAACAAGTCTAGTTTTACTTAACTTTCCAGGATGCAGTTAAAAGAAAAAAAAATGTGTATGGTTTAGGGCTGGGTTGAGCACTCTCATCCATTACACACACACAAAAAAATCCATTCTATGTCAGAATGAAACCAAGCCCTTTTACACTTATGTTGTGAAAATACTTCTTTTGACAAGAACTCTTATAACCAGAGTGCTAAGGCAGACTGGAAAAGCTAGGCTGAAGCCTCTGCTGGAAAAAAACTCTCCTTATCTTCAGGGATTGTGTGGTGAGACCTTTAAACACCTTCATGCTTTATGTTTTTTTTTTTTTTTAACATTTTCTCTCTTTCTTATGGAAATAATTAAAAATCCACATAGCAAATTGACAGTTATCGTGTAATCTATTATTTATGTTATTCATCTAAAATGAATCTAAGATCAAAGTCTTTGATCTGAATCATATTTTTCAGAAACTTGAAGCAAATCTTTTCCTGGCCGAATACACTGGCACTCAGGCAGTTAGTTAGTCATAGGACTTCTTTGCTTTGATCAAGTCTATTGTGACACTGAGAAACTCCTCAGTGTTTATCAGCGTGTTTTTATCCTACCAAAAATAAATAAATAAATACTAATTTGGAAAAATCAACATTTTCCAATGTCAGCCCAACTCCAGCTTTCTCAATCAACTCTAGTTATGGTTCACTAAGTCACTTCTCATCCTGTGCTTCCATGAGCAACTTCTGTTGGCACTGCGTGCCTATAAGGTGTGTTCCATGAATAAGTTTCAGGGTTCCTGTCATTTGTTGATTTAGCAATCTCTGAAGGTTTGCACCTCTTGCAAAACTACAAACGGAAAGACATGAGCTAAACATCTCTATCTTTGGTCATTGATTATATTCATATTACAAAAGGATATTAATTCATCTATTTTTTATGTTCTATTGGTAGCTGGCTGCCTATGAATATAATTCAAAAGTAGTCCCTGACTAGAAGGATAACATTAGAGCAAATATTATCTAGCTTCATTTTGACTATTCAAAGGACTATTTTGCAACTAGTTTGCTTAGTTATAGACATCTAGTGCTATTTGAGATATTTTCAGATATTCCGCTTGTCCACGTAGTTGCTGGTCTGGTGGTCACAGATTAAGTGTCATATCTGCAAGTCTTGTCCAGATTTTTGTATACTATACAACTCCTTAAGTGACACAGGGACCAGTGTTTAGACATGTGAATATAACTGGTGTTTCTCCTCTATGTTAACTGTGCAATTAGCATGTGGACATTATAGTGCTGCCCACGAAAAAAAAAAACATGCAAAAGCCAAACATCTCCTTCCTCTTTCTTCTTATTATATTTCCCTTTCAAAATTCATGGTTATATTTTTAAATTAAGCCCAGCAGGTGGAAAGTTCCTTAGCATTTTCAAATAAGATCATTTGTCCCTGCATTAAAAGATGTTTCTTTTCTGTGATTTCTTTCTGGTCTATCCCTGCTGCTTTCTGAAAGATAACTTAAAGATTCTTTGGAATAAATCCTAACAACTTCCTTAATAAATGCTTTTCTACAGAGATATGTGCAGATAAAGTTTACTTTTTCCTGACATCTAACTCTAAGATATCCTAATTTTGCAACATGGAATAAAGTTTTTTTTCTTTTTTGTCTCTTTCCCCCCCCCTCTTTTCCTCTGAAGCACTGTTTTCCCTCATTAAAGGCTTTTTATTTGATGCTGATTGCCTTCAGCAGTGAAGGGATCTTGAAAAAGCAAAGATGATAAAAATACATTGATCAAATTTCATATTCTTGTAAATGCAGACTGAATAGAGGAGATGAAGTTTCACCAGGCCTTTATGTAGAGCATGCAGGCAGATAAAGTCTCTTACTCTTCCATCATTTCCTTCTCTGTATGTTGGTGAAATATTGTCTCAGAAGACAGAGCTGGTAGTAAGGGAATAGCCCGGCTGCCTTTGGGGCTGGAAAGGGTGAATTAAGAGCCCCAGTGTTCCTGCAGCTGCAAGAGGAAACTCCACTGCAGTGACTGCAAGCAGAAATCCCTTCTAGGACAACTCCATCTTCTCCTCATCTGCTTTCTTATAGAGACAGTGGACTGTGCTCTAAACCAGACAAGGTGTTCTGAGTTGAACAGGACCCGTTCGGACTGTTTTGCCATAATCTCTTGCTTGGATGGAGAAAACAAGGGTAAATACCCATCTAACAGTTGTCCTCAATTTACATAAACTTATCAACCTAGAGAGCTGTAAGAACAATATTCCCTTGTCCAGAAGAACAGTGGTTGAGTTGGCTATTTCCTTCCTTGAACTTGACCTGGCGTGTTTCATTTCAGTTCATTCAAGGGAAGTACAAAGCCAATATTGTAGGGATACAAATTTATTGACAATTCCTCTCCTGTTTCATTATCTATACATTATACACTTCAAAGGTCCCTAAAAACACACCCAATCTCCTCATGCCTCTCTATTCCTTTAACCCTAAACTTCAGCTTTATGGTGCTGATAAAATATACAGAAGGTCTATGTACTGTACAGAGCAAATCTCAGGCAAAGGAACCAACATTCAGTGCCAAAAGCTCTGTGGTTTCCAGACAAAAGAGAGTTATTCTTGCCTTTATACTCACATATCTTGCCTTGTGTGGTTTTGCTATCTATTTTCTTGGTTGCCTCCTTACCCATGTCTCCTAGGTTAGGTACTCAGGTGAAGATGTAAGGAATTGCTTTTCATCTCTTTTCTTATATTGGCATTTGAGAGTAGGTAGACTGCTTCATTTCAAATGAGAGCTAGCCTGAACTCCCAGCTGAATCCTGAATCAAACCCTAAGTGAGCCTCTCACTGCATTTGGGATAACTTTGATCTTTTATTATTTTCAGTCTTTGAGTGTTTCGTACTTTTATAACCAGCAGAACAAATACGGAACTAGTCTTTTACCTACAAGTGCTCTACCCCATTGAAATAGATGTGACTCCTTACAAGATAAAGTCCTTTTTTGTGTGTCCAGGGATAGTGAATTTATTTGCAGAGGATCCTTGGGGCAAAGATAATAAAATTAAAAGTGAAATACAAGAATCTCATGAGCAAGTCCTTTTTTTCTTTTTTTTTTGCTTTCTCCCTCACCCCCCATACTTTTTTTTTTCCCTTTGTTTTCATGTTTGTTTTGTTCTTATTACTGGATTCTAACCCTCATACAACAGATACAGAAAAATAGTCTGAAAATGCTTCAAGCCATATCTTACCATTTTCTTCTTTTTCCCTGACTGACAGTGTCTGTTTGACATCGCTTTGGAATCTCTGTCAACATCTAACCTTACAGACATGAGGCAGTGCTGCTTCCTCTTTCATGTTCTCAAGATTTCATGTAGAACTGGCATGAAAAGCACAACTTGTATTTGAAAGATTGAGTAGATGCCAGAGATGAACGCTGAAAATTGATGTGGTCTCTAAGTGCTAAAATTACACTAACTCTGCAGGATATTCTGACATTCCATTCTTGAGCATTTCCTTTTCTTCACGATATTTTTTCAATAAAATTTGAAAATTAAAATTGATACTGATATCAACAAAAAAAATGCAATTAATTTTGGAGAATTACATAAACATGTATAAAAGTGGCCTCTCTCTGTACTTCTGTCTTCAACAGTCATCAGTCACTGTTAAAATGGGACAAAGGTTATTAGTGTTCTTCAGCCATAGGGTAGTGATAAATAGAAACTTTTGAATGCAGCCCAGTTTGTAAGGATTGTCATACCTTACATTTCATTGTTTCACTGAATCAGTGAAATATCAAGCTTGTTTAATTATCTATGGCTAATGTTGCAAAATCTTCATTCTCTTCAGAAAGAGATTTGATTAAAAAATCAAATAAAGAGGAAATAATAATAACAACAACAACAAAATCTAAAATCAAACAAACAAGAAAAGAAGCAGATAGTCATACCTTTTCCTCTTATACTGGATGAAAAATACTTCCGCTCTGCCTTCCCTGGTAAATGTTCTGTTGAGAAAGTTTAGGATGGACTAGAAAATGTACCATTAAGTTGATAATTTTTTCTGATTTTTGAAACATTAAAGGTTGTAAAATGATTTGTGACAATTCAGAACAGCATAAAGTGGGGGAAACTTGAAGTCTATAGCTAGCATAGACAACACAGACCTGAGGACAAAATGCACAATTTTCATTATCTCACTCCCTCATATCTTAAAATTAAATAGAAATTCTGTTCTTGCAATTTTTTTGAATTCTGTTAAAGTTCATTCTCAGCAATAAAATACAAGGCAATGTATGTGAAATACCATATAAAATCTAACTCCTTGTTACAGTTGCAGAAGTTACAGAAGAGTGGAAGAAAAGTCCAGCTATCTAGAATCCTTCTTGCGTCCAAGACTAATTAAAGTGGAGGCCTTGGGAAGAAGACAAAACCGAGGAATATGCAATCCTGCATAGCACTGCTCCTCTATGCTGAGATCCATGCCTCAAGAACTCCTGAAATACCAGCTTTTGTTTTTATAAGTAAGATTAAATATAGATGTCAACATTTCATTCTTTTTGTAGATCATTGTTCTGTTCTGGTCATCACTAACATATTGGAGCACTGTTGATTTAGGCACTCCCAGTTCTAAATGTCTTTCATAGCTCTTTGGGACTCCTGGCATTTCATGGCAGGTTGATTTCTGACAAGAAAAGATTCCCACAGTTTTTTGTAGGTTTTAGACCATGAGGACAAAGTACAACTTCATGTTTTATGATTTAGCTGCTGTTGCCAGAGGTATGTTTCAACTAATTCTTGTGAAATAGCTGGACAAGAGTCCATTATACCCATTTCAGTTGTGAGGCTTACTTTTTAGAAATACATAGGTACACATGATGAATGAGTATGTTAAGAACCGATACTTCTTCAGATAAAATTAAATTTTAGCTCCCAGTATGAGGGCAGATAATTTAAATTCTGTGATGCATGAATCAGTGTGCTGGCAGCATACAAATGAATAGAAAATTGGGTCAACCTCCTACCCTGAAACAAAGTTAAATAGTTAGATGGATATATATGAGGACAAATTGTTTGGCAACATTCATGCTTTTGAAGGGACTGCTTCATTGTGCCATTGTGCCAGCTTTGTTCTGGGACATTGTTTGCAAGACATGTTCAATTTGACTTAAATGTTGTGATGGGAGCAGAACAGAGGAAGGAAGGCCATGGTGGTGTGCCTCAAGATAGAGGAAACTTAAGGATGCTGCGGGATAATATGATGTAACTACTTATTCTTCTCCGAAGGCCTTAGAAAAATACATCTTTTACATATTTCTTTCCCATTACAAAGCTTCTGATATAGGAATATAAGAAGGGGAGATAATGGTTGAGATAAGTGTAAAGAAATAAATCTAATGGGTGGGTAAATAGAAAGCTTGTCTTCAAATTTTAAAATACCTCACTGTATGCATATACAGACATTAAATTCTTTCCTCTTTTCTAGTCTTTTGCATTATCTTAGTGATTCGGGCCGAGGGATGAAAATTTGTTCTGCTATCATTCTCCACTAAAATAACTTCTATGATATAAAGAGTTGCAGGTTCCATAGACTCCTTCCTTATATGGGTGTCAGATAATTAATTCACAAATAAAGTGAATGGTTTTGAGGAAAAATGATCCATCTATTCAGAGGCTATGGAACCTGCTTCCACTTTGCAGAGATTTAATTTGGCCTTGAATAGAAAAAAAAAAAAATTCTTATGAACTTGTGGGAAATTAAATAAGACAATATTATATTTGACTTGTCATTCTCATCTAGCCGCTTTACATTGTATATTCTCAATGTCATGTCTTTGGCAGAATGTGATTTTCACCAGTAAGCACTTAATCATAGATGCAAGTGAAATATTATTTATTACATGCAATTTAAACTTTCAAACACATCTTTTTTTTTCATTGTCTAACAACACTGGTCAATGTAGTACAAAAGTAATTGATAATTCATAGCATTATCTGTAAGAATAACACTACTAGAAAAATAACTTGGAAATACATATGAAATGGAGGACTCATTCCGTGTCATATGCAATGCATAGACAAAATTAGGAATAAGCATGTTTTTGTACAGAGTCTATCACACAAAAGTTTCTGTCTTGATCACAGCTACTATTTAATCAATAATGAATTGATATAATACTGTTCTGAAGCACAGTTTAACCTTTTGGAATCTGCATTTGTGAAATATTTAGAAGAACTAGAATTAATTGAACTCCTCATTATCTGTAAACTCATTTCCTGTCTCTTTAGTAAATTGCTTAGTGAATTGTCTCATTTTCTTCTATGAAGTGATTAGAATAAAAGCACAATTTAGCCAGACCATGCTCGGCCTAATTCGCACATCAAGGTATTTACTATTTGTGTTGTATTTTGAGTTGTCAGTTACATGAAATTTTGTCTGCTCTTTGACTGGATAGCTGAAATTTATGAAACAGAATAACAACAAAGCAGCCCATAATGAGTAATGTGTATTTGATGCACATTTTGGCAAAGTGTAATAATATGTACGTGCTAAAATGCATTAAGCTCTTGAAATCTGTGGCCTGTTCATAATAAGCTAGTTGTCTTGATAATCACAAAAAGCTAATCACCAACCACAGATAAATATAATACAATACTTAAGCTACAAAGTGCTTTCAGTCCTTAACTAATTTGTATTTTGTGTTTTGAAATGTTTTATCATTCTAGCAGTTTCAGAAAAATACAATGCATGAGTAGGCCATGGTGGATGTGTAAATAATTTGAACTCCACAGTTGAAAGAGTCTATACAGTTAATTAAATTATCTTTTAACAGTGCGTATTAGCATTAATATATTAAATGTGTTGTGATAGAGTCTATCTTCTCAAGAGGGGCTGCAGAACATGGCTCTCAATTATGTCCTAGTTAGATTTCATAGATGCATCTCCCCTTGCATAACTTTAGACATCCTTGTGTCTGCCAAATCTTTTTTTGTCATTGTTTTTAATACTCAGTGGAGACATTTAGGCATCTCTAGAAAGCTATTCATATAGTTCACATAGGTCTTTCCATTTGTTTGTTTGTTTTTGTTTAGAAATAACTACTTAGAAGTTAGTAATTTGAACTTGAAAATTACTGTTTTTCCAAAGACTATAAAAGGATCCAGATGATCACTTCAGATGTAGATATCCATGGTTAGGCAAATGTCTAAATGTAGGAGATATGAAATCTACCTTTTTTTTTTTTCTAGACAATATCATCACTTAATTTCCTTGATTGGCATTTGTCCTATTACAAGATGTGGTAAGTAATTCAACTTCAGCCTATCATAGAATCATAGAATCCTTAGGGTTGGAAGGGACCTCTAGAGATCATCTAGTCCAACCCCCCTGCATACGCAGGGTCACCTAAAGCACGTGGCACAGGACTGCGTCCAAGCGGGTTTTGAAGATCTCCAGAGAAGGAGACTCCACAACCTCTCTGGGCAGCCTGTTCCAGGGCTCTGTCATCCTCAGATGACAGGACCTATAATGACCAGGACTTTCCTTTTTAGAAATAGGAGCACTGAGGGCAATCTCACAAATTTTCTGACCATATCTAGGCTTAACCCAGCATCCTTGAGATGAATGTTTACATGTGAACTGAAGAAGCAGGCAAGTATGGTAAACAAGGGAATGATTTGTGCATATCTTTACCTCCTCCGGTTCTATTTAGCCTTCAGTAGGAGTACAGAGGTGGCTGGGAGAAAGTCATATATATGTGAGGAAAGTTATTCCCATATTGTACTCCTTTAGGCCTGTCTGACTCACAGCTAATAAGAACTAACCTTCTGTGGCATTGCTGGGGAAAATTGGAAAATTATGTATGCAGAAGCATGCATAGAGTTAAAGTCTTCAGAAAGAAGAGGACTAACAGCTATTTAAATTTCCCGGAAGAAATGTTCTTAAGCACACTTTGCAACCTTTGTGTTTGACTTGCACTTTGATAAAATTCAATTATGCAATCTCTCTCATATGTTTGCCTGCTTGTTAAGACTGATTTTTCAGGTAATTCCTACTTACCTGCAATGTGCTATACCCTTTGAAGGGCAGTAGGCTCCTATATAAGAGGGAGAGGTTTACATTTAAGATTTGCTAACTCAGTGTGAGGCAGGCATGTGTTCTGCTCCGGTGACTTGCAGGCTGCTCTGCAGAATTAAAATGTGCCATTTGCAGTCGCCTGGCAAGTCAAACTGGAGGAGCAAAACACCTTTTAGCTTTCAGAATCACCTCGCAATCCTGGTACATATGCTTATAGGGGCTTGTGGAATTGGATTAATTTGCTGATCTCAACAACTATTTTTCCACAGTGGAGTGGAAAATGTGATTCAAACAGAAGAAATCCAAGTGCATTTTCCTTAGAAGGGGCAGACAAGAGCAGGGATGCTCTAAAGGCTTACTGAAGTCCAGACCTAGTCAGTGTTGAGTACCAAAATAAGTGATGTTTCTCACATTACTGATGGAGAAACAACTGCAGTAGACAGCTGTGAGGTCCAGTACCACATGCAATGTTTTGCTGGGGGACCAGGATTTCCTACCCAGTAAAAACTTAGCAGTCTTGGTCTCCAGAAAGAGCAAGAGTAAGTGCATGATCTTGATAACCACTTTTCTTAATGCTGTTTAGAATAAAAAACTCAACATTTTAATTGTAATTTTTCCCTGCCATGGATAGAGAAACATGATACAAAATAGCTACCAGAGCGGAGGTTTTAATTGCATTTATTTTATTTATTGAAGAGAAATAATAATAATAACTACAGCAACAACAAATAAAGCAAAATGAAATCTAACAGCAAACAGTGACTGAATCACTTTAAAATTTCCTTATTATGCCTCTTGGGAGAAATTTTAGTGAAGATTTCTCCCTAGAGAGGTGAATTATGCTAGAATGTGACAATGTGACAGTTACCTTATTTCCACATTTAGTCATGGTTTGTAATTTAGTGTATTGAAAAATTGTAATTGTAATTCTAATTTAGTGTAACTGAAAAAAAAAAAGGTCTATGTGGAAACTATTTCTGTTTAAGATTGGTCTAATCTAGAGCTTCATGAATAACGCTAACAGTTTACAGATGGGTAAATATGAACAGGCTTAGTACAGTCTTATAAAAAAAGCAAAGAAAATATCAGAAGGAAAAAAAATTTTAAAAAAAGCAGACAGTGAATGTTCTTACAACAAGCAAATCAATGAATATCGGGTATCTTCAATGTAAAATGAAATACCATTATTTCCCTTTGTTTAGCATTTATTAGCTTGTGTCTCTTCTCCCAGAGCATAAGCTTTTTGCTGATTAACAGTGAAAGCTGTTGCTGTCTTAAAATACAATAACATTTCAACATCCCCTTGAAATCATAGCAAGAAAATGCCAAGCAAATCCCTTGTCAGTGCTTTTCAGCTGAATCTGAACAACATTCAGGGATGTTCTTGTGATGTTTCTATCTGAAATGGGCTGCTGCTCCGTGAGGAAATGTCTTGCTCTAGGAGATGGCTTTGAGGAGCAGCAGAATATTGAGGAGGACGACAGCAAACAAGAGCCTTCCTCACATTGATAATCATCTCCTTGACAGCTCACCATCTTCTAAGGCCACTTTGTTAATACATTCAGCTCCTGGGAAGTGATCTGTGATGACAAACGTTATAGCAGCCTAATTCTCCTTAGCTCATTACTTACACTCTCTTTGTCTTCATGGTGAAATATTCTCAGAGAAGCTTTAAAATGCGGATTTTCACTATGTCTTTTATTCAATCCATTTTTTGAAATCCATCTCTTTGGCTTCACTGAGTTTTAATAGGAGAGAAATTCCATTTCAAAGAAGTTTGGACAACCATTATTGCTCATATAAAGCCTTTTTTTTTTTTTTTCCTGTGCTCAGAATAGTCTTTTCAAACTTAAACGGTCCTTAAAGAGTAGGCTTGCATTTGTAAAGCAGAAGATATGGGCGTTTTTCTTTAGCAATAAAAGTCTGGTCTTTTACAACTGATGTCCAATGTCCAGAAAGGCAAAGATTCTAGGACCCAGAAGCAGAACGGATTGGAAGAATTAATTGTTAAAAAAAAATAAAATAAAAAGCAAGCAATGAATATAAATAGCTTACTTTGATAGTTTTTCCCTCTTTCCACCCACTGACATTCCAAAATGACAAATATGATGCAAGGAATTTTTTGAAAAAAATATATATTTTTTAATATTTTGTTTTGTTTTTGAACAGCATATGTTTAAACCATGGAACTCATTATTGCAGGTCTCTGTAAAGGACAAAAATAACTGAATTTAATAACTGATTAGGCCCTTTCATCAAGGAATAATCAAAGAAGGGGTACTAAATCCCAGAAAATAAACAGAAACTCTCTTTCTAGAATACCCTCCTATTTCCTAAATCCTTCACACTCATTTAGTATATCCAATCTCTAGGCATCTTCTTTATTTTCTCAAAACATAAGGTACTAATCCAGAGGACTTTTCTTCTAACTCATTGCATAGTCTGTGAGAGTATTTATGAGCAGCACTGTATCCCAAAACACCCATCCCTCTGCTTATTTCTCTTAACATGTTTGATAAAAATCACACTGGAAACATGTATGTATTTTTCTCTGTGATAAACACGATATTCCAAGATACTGTCAGATAGGGACCATGTTTCTTCTTGCTCACTAAAAGTGCCCTTAGTTAGATACCTCGTGCAGAGGGAATCTGCCTCTGCAGGTAGATGTCTCAAATCTGAAGCCACCACCTGCTAGGTGAAATGCCATCATCACCAAGCTATTGGCTTTTGTCTTGAGACAAAATTATCATCTGAGCTACTTTTTTTGAGCTATTATTTGAGCTACTTTTTTTTCAATAAAGTTGCTCTACTTTGCATGACATTAGCCAAATGGAAGGCTTATCCTCGGCCTAGGAATATAGCCAAGTGGTCAGGCTGCTAACTGTGGAGCTCGCTGGGTCTTCTTTAAAGGATTGTTACCATACTCTGGTCAAACGCTAATTAATATCAAGTACACAAACCCTCATTTGAACACAGGACTCCCTTAGGATAGCCTTGAGTGCGTTGATTAAGATACTCTTTGTGAAAGGCTTGATTTGAATACTTTCCCAGTGAGTAGAATGCTCTGAATACTGAGAAACTTAGCTGGTTGCTATCAGAAAGCCGTTCTGGGCTGTGAAAAGTGATAAGAGGATGTTTCTGTTTTGATACTTGGGATGACAAAAACTATAAACTTCCTGGCACATATTTAATTAGCCTGAACATCACTTTTCATGTAGTAAGAACCTCAAATAATAAATTCTTGTGATTGTATTCCCTATCATTATGTGGGAGAGATAATTACAGATTTCGCCTACCTTTGACAAAGATACAAATTAGTTAGTAATTGATTAATATTAGAAGAAAAAAAAAGCAATCATCTTGTTGATTCTGCTTTCTCCTAATACTGAAGTTCCTTCTATACATCTTTTATGGATTCACTGAGCCTAGTTTATCTCAGGCTTCGTTTCATTCACACCAGTGTAGTTGCAGTGTTACCCAGTGGACTATTAATACCTATTTACTCGAAATGCAAGTGAGATAATAAAAATACACTATATTTAAAGAAATTCTCATTAACATCTGACATCTTTTCCTTCCATTATAATTTCATTTCATTTTATTTTTACATTAGAATGCATGCACTTTCTTGCTATATGCTCTTTCTTTTTAATTTAGTGCATAGGGGAGAAAACATTTCAATTTATAAAAAGGCACCCTGATCTACTTGTTTTTGTCCACCTTTACTGTTGATATTGACTTTGCAAATACTAGGCATAATTATGACTCTAATTACAATTTTAAATAAATAAGCACTCTATATCAAAAGTCAAATTATAATAATGTGATTTTATCGAAGCAGGGCAAATACACTGTGCACTAAGACTTTGCATGAATTATTCATGATATTTTATGGATGACTTGCCTTAATTTGAACAACACCAGAGAATAAAGAAAAATACTGTAACTAGATTTCTGTAGGGGAAAAGCAACACAATTCATATTAGTGATCACTGCTTTTGACACTGACATCCCTACTTTGTCGCCAAGTCTTTAAAAAAAAAGAGCTTTATAACAAAAGCTGATTTTCTCAGTTGCATGTTCAATAAGGCTTAGTTTCTTCTTTCACTTAAAGGCCTTATTTTCATTTCTTGTGTGTTTATTTCCAACTCTTTGTAATTTGCTCTCAGAAAAAAAAAAGATATTCTTTTAAGGGGGTTCTGCAAAGTCATTGTGAAAATAACTAGCAAAATGTTGAAAAGCATGAATACTGCAGATAAACAAGAGATACCTACAGACCTAAAAGCTGTAGATCAAGTAAAAAAATTGATCTGACACTTGTTTCATTAATAGTTTTTTTTGCCTTTAAAATGCTAAATTTACTTTTTAGTTAATGCTAAACATTAGGACTTTTCACTGATGCCTACTTCTTCAGGTTAAGTTTGTATTTATATTTTTTAGATGAGCCTTCACTTCTACTAAACCCAAGGCCAGGTGCTCTAGTTTTTCATAGATCTACCTGCAGCCTCTCACTTAGAGAGAAGCGGGAAGATCTGGAGTGATTGCACAAGACCCCTCCCTTTCTTCTTGCCATTAGAGGAGTTGTGGTGTCATTGAAAACAAACAAACAAACAAACAAACAACCAGCTCAAATAATTTTGTGAAGCTTCTTCTTTTCAGGGGCAATTAGATTCAGCAACAAAGAAATTTACTGCTTGACTTAGTCTATCCACTGAAATAGTCAAGCCTGGATGCTTGTTGGATTAGTGTTTGATGCAAGGTTCAGAGAAAGAAATTATTCAGTCTGGTTTATGCTCAGCTCTGTTTTTCTGAACTGGTTTGCGAGCTGTGACTGGTGTGCTCCTTCCCCAGCTCAACCTGACTTCTCACATGTACCTTATTCAGGTGTTGACTACCCCATTATCTGATCCTGGTAGTTGCCTCCCTGATTTCTTCTCCCACACAGATATTAAACGTCAATAACAGTCCTGATGGCTGTATCCTGATGGGCCTAATTGTGTGTACACCAGCCAACAGTCATTTCTGACTCATCTTATCCCATAATCTTATCCCATAATTCATCTATCCCATAAATATGGGACAGCCCGAGAGCCCATTGAGCTCTCCTTTCATTGCAGTGCATGGATCTCCCCTTGAGCAGAGACGCCTGCTCCTCGGGGTTGAGAGATCCTTGCCACTACAGATTAGTGGTAAGTGACTATAGCACGCCTTTTTCTGAGCTTGTAAACTTTACTTTGTAACTGCGCACAAATCCCTCAGTCATAAACCGTTGACCAGGTCTGGGACTAGGATTGGATCCAGCTGCACCCAGACTCCTCTCAGAAGGAGTTTGGAAAGCAATGGGGTCCAATCTGAACCTCATGACCCAATGCGGGGGTGTGCTTGATAATTCTGTGTATATCTTGAACCTCCATGCAGTAAATAATAAGTGACCTTGCCATAGAATCTCATGAAACCATTGTCATTATCAATAAAACCTATCCCCATTTCTTTCCCATGAGTGAAGTGCATTGTGTCACTCACCCCTACCACCACTCGTTCTGTGACACAAGCATATGATGAGCAACATCAGTAATGTTTCTACACTAACTACTCTTACAAGGAATTAGGGTAGGGTTTGTCTGACTCCATGTAAATGGTGCAAAGGAAGCACATAGGACACACAAAGGAAGAACTGTTTCATAGAGGTCAGAGCCCCAGTGAAGAAATGGAATGGGGGGAGTCATTTTATTGTGAAGTTGGAGCTTACATTTCATCATGCTCCCAGATCCAACCTCTAGAGACTGGGCAGTCCTTGAGTGCTCTACTGGAAACAACGAACCACAACTAAAGGGTAGGTAGCACCTGCACTTAGACAACTGAAGTGAGGTGAGTTGCATCCCACAGTTTGACTATTTACTGTGCATACAATTTTACATGGACACAAGTAGTGGGGAATGGCATCAATTTAAAAGAAGGTGAATAGTATAGAAGGGATAAATCAAGCAAAAGATGGGTATTAAAGAGAACAGAACTTCCTTATAGCAGATGGAAATCATTGGAAATGGATATCCTTTTGTAAATAATTCACTGTCTGATCTCCATTAAGAAAGCTTACAATTCCTCGCTCTGAAAGAGATTAAGTTTAGATATCATGATCTCAGAGTATGCAAACTGTGAGAGTCATTAGGGAAGCCTAGAAAGGAGAGCTGAGGAATCTGGGTGAGAAGTGAGAGATTTCAGGAAGACAGCTAGTATCAGGATCCTGAGCAGTGATCATGTAAGATCGCTACAAGATCTTGTTGCTGCAGACAACTTGGGTGAGATTTCTAAGACAGCTGGAAGGTCCAATTTGTATTACATAGTGGATTTCCTAAATAAAACTGACATCCTAATTCCAGAAAGAGCCAGGTACAAATGGTCCTACAGTAATAAACAGATGTCAGAGTTTGTGGAGAAAAAGCATTATAAAAAGGTTTTACTTTGGTTAGAGAAATTTAAAACAGCAATTAAGTCAATTTCTTTCACTGTCCTCACTTTGGCTTTCTGGTTCCTAGGAGAAATCTAAACAGAATAGCTTTTCTCTTGTTTCTGCACCTTCAAAAAGTAAATAAAAATACAGAACAAAGCAAGAAAAACCTTATTGTTGGATTATTTCTAGTCTTTATATTGTTCAGTCAGCTTGTAGCATTACTGAAAGTGAAGAAAAACTATGTGCTCATGAGTGGTGGTAGGAGGCAGCTCTTCTGCCAGAATACCAGTGCTAAACTTCTGAGGCAGGCCTGACCACAATTTTTAAAAGTTTCATTTTAATAGTAACCATCCCATTAGCCATACTGTAAAAACAAAAGAGAGATCAAAGTGGAGTAGCATAGTCAAAACCTGGAAGATGTTGACACAGTTGGTGGAAATGATTATCAAGAATAAAATCCCATTGATCTTGAAATATTAATTTTATGAGCTTTAAAATGTGAGAAACTGATGAGGAACTGGATAATAAAGCAAAAAAAATTGTCAGCAGATATTTCAAGTAAATAGAGGAATAAATTGATAGATTAGAAGAAAGATAAATCTTTGAACAACTGGTAGATGAAAAAAAAAAAGTGTCATTAGAATCTTGAAATAGAAATCACTCTGATAAAGATAAAAAAATTAGACAGAAGGAAAAGGTAAGAATTTACTGCAATTTGTTCCAAAATTATGCTCCACAGGAACACCCTCAGAAATTGTCAACTCCAATCAAATTCTTTCTGAATTCCTAAGCATAAAAATGCATTATCTATTAACACAGAAACAAGTAATTAAAATGGAAGAATGAAGAAGGCAAAGACAGAAGGAGGGTGTTGATAATGGTTAAAATTGGACTTGTTTTAAATTTCTTCGAGCATGCCTAAAATAGAATGAAATGAACTTGTCCTCATTTTCATTATGTCTTTTTAGGTAAGAGAAAATATAGACTCCAATATGCTTCCTAGACATTCACCTTGAAATGAAGAGCACTTAAAATAGTATCAGGCACATAAGCTGCAGTAATAACAACAGCAACAAGAGTGATATCTGTATGGTGATTCTAGGATATTTTGCGTGATTTGGGGGCTTAATTCATTACTTTTATAAATCCATTCATAAACTGATTAAAAACCTTTCTTTTTCAAGTGTTTCAGACTACTTCATAATGAACAGTAGTTGATTTGGCCCATCTTTCCATACTTACTTGGAGCAAAAGATACCAGAAGCCGTCTAAGAACAACTGGATTGAAGGCTTTCGCACTTTGCTTGCTTTTTTTTTTAGAGGTCTTTCTTTGTGCTTGGACTGAAGGCTTTTGCACTTTGCTTGCTTTTTTTTTTTTTAGAGGTCTTTCTTTGTGCAGTATATCTCACCTATCTTGTAGGCATCTTCTGCATGGATTAACATCTCAACATCCTAATCCAGACTCCTTAGACATCATGATCAATTAAGAGAAATAGGTAACTGCAAAGGATGCTTCACCCATGCTGTTGAAGTTGTCCACCTTTGGATGAGATGGATCAGTCCAAGTGCCAAATTCTCCCCCATTGTCTTCCAGGGAGGTAACCTAGACGGTTCATTCAGATGTAGACATTTTCATGGTCGATAACCAAAGTTACAAGAGATGTAATATGTATATATGCTCTCGATGTCCACAGTGGTACAGAAGGAGTGGATTATTACAGAGCTTTCCAATGAGTAATAATAATAATAATTAATAATAAGAATAATAAAGATCTTTTTGCATGGTCTCTCTGCTACCTGCTCCAGAGGGTCCTAAGTGCCAGATATTTTTTTCACAAAATTTAAAGAATGGATTTACTCATTCTAGAGCTCTAAGAAACTCCACTGTAGAATGGGAAACCTGCCGCCTTAGATATGTTTACTGAAATTAAATCTGTCCACCTCTTATGCAGAAAATTGCCTCTGTTCCTACTATTTTTCATAGTGAGATAAAGTTTTTTTGTTGTTGTTTGTTTGTTTTTTACTTAAAGCTTATGTTAGACATAAGTTGAATATCTGAGGAAACGTCTCGATCTCTGTTTGCTCTTGTAGTCTGTAATCTTACTATCCTAAATTATGGCAAATTATTTTATTCTTTGTAGCTAAAGCATATCTATTTTAGTAATACCTGCTGCTTAGCATACTTCTTAAGAATAAATAATTACCTCTTCTATCAGCATGTGAAAATATTTTCTGTAACTTCACTAATTTTACACCTTTCAGATTAATAATGGGAAGCCTGTAGAGGATAGAAATTTGCTGTCATATCAATGAATGAAGTACACTGCAATTAGTGGTGCAAAATAAGTGAGAAACTGAAAATCATGATAAGAGCAGAAAAAAATCCTTACTTCAAATTTCCATAGAGCATGACCACTTTAAGCAATACTGACATATCTTGGTACTCATAAGGGTATAGAACATTCTCTTTTTCCTTTTTTTATAAACAATTTAATTTATAGTGAGGACTCTATGAGTTTTTCTGCGCTGGATAATCCTTGCTCTTTAGTTCTAGAGTAATTTCTGCTAAGCCTGATTTGCATATTTTATATAGGCAAAATCCAAACTACATAAAGTCACTTTCTGCAGGTATTGTAGATGACATGTAGGAAAACCTTGGCATCTGCTTTGTGTGCCCATTTTTGCAAGTCAAATTCTCAACCTTAGAGGTAAGCATCATTGAGTTCTTACATCAGATATATAATTTAAAACTTTCTCAACTTAGGCAACCCAAACCTTAACTCAAATGCTGCATGTATGCCTAGTCTTTTGAACATGTGTTTAATTATAGGCTGCTTCTGCCAGCAAGATCGTATTTACCACTTTATTTATTAAAGATGAGCAGAGAGTGATCCAGTGGGGGAGATCCTGTTTCAGATTATTAAATACCACTCTGAATTGGTGAAGTCAGAAATTCACTCTGAAAATTTTGATCTGAATTAAATTTTCTAATAGTCCTTATGCCATAAAACAAACAATACTAAAACATCTGATCTCTCCTCTCTTGTACTTTCCAAGCCTAGAGATGGGAGAAGCAGGTGGGAAAATTGATAATGGAAAGTTTGGATAGGATAGAATGCATTTTTGTAAGAGTCACCATCTGAAATGTGAGTAAAAATGCTCACCACTCCTCAGGTGCTCACCACTGCTTCATCACTTCTTGGGTTTCTGTTTGAAAAATGCAGAAGTATCTCCTGATATTTTCCTCTTCCAAACACAAGAAATTGGAAACTCAGCTGATACTTTTCTTGAAGCACTGTAAGATCTTGTTTTACCAAAAAAAAAAAAAAAAAAAGTTTTTGGTTGAAAACCATGCCTCTTAAACAATGAAAGTCCAAGCCCAAACAAAATTATGAAATATAAAAATTGTAGTCAGGCAGTAAACTTAAAGTGAAAAAGGATTTATGTCCCAGGTGTGAATGACTCACTGTAGAATTTAATGGATTTATCTGGAGATAAACTTAATACACCTACCCTTTTCCTGGTGTGGCACAGAAAGGTCGAACGATGACTCAGTCATCACATGGTTCTTGCTTTATCCAGTGTTTGTTTTACAGATGGATTCTGCCGGGGTTATAGTTTCCACATCATTATTTTTCAAAATTTCATATGACTTTCACCAGCAGAATTGCCATAATGAAATACACATGGAATAAATTCAATATCAAGACTAAAATGAATAGCATCAATATATTTACATATGAGGAAATAGTGAGAGGTATTTGTCCCTTGAGTTGACAAAAAAATCTGCAATTTTCCTTACTTTTTTTATGGGAACAATGGTCTGTTTGGTGCCTAAAACTAGGCAAAACAAATGAGAATTAAAGTCCTAATGTTTCTATCTCTCTACTTATACAGAGGGATTTTCTAAGAATGATGCTCAGTTCTAATATTCACTTGTTTTGAACGATCACATCCCAGTTCATTTTTACACAACTACATGGCCGTGCAATAAATAAATGTGTTGAGCTGAGCAAAACATGGTGAGAAGACCACCTCTGCAGAGCTGCTGCTTCCCTTTGCCACAGATTAAAGGGGAATGGTAAAACATGGTAAGGGTTGTGGTTCACCACCACTAAATCCTGCTGGCTGGGATGATGTATCCATTTAGTTGGGCATGGTTTCCACTCTTGCTCTGGAGATAGCAGAACAGTATTTCCTGTCCTCACCAACATATCCTAAAATGAATAAGAACAAGTTTAGAATGCCATTGATGAAATGAATGAATAAAAGAATGAATAAATAAAGTGGACACAGAGAAGAATCATATACTGACTAGAGGTATTTCAGTGTATTTCAGTGACACGACAAAATTTTGCACTGTATTTCTTTGTTTGATTGTTTTCTCTCTTTCTTGAAAAAAGTTAGGCTTGCAGCTAGTAGTTCTTAATGGACCTGCATAAACGTTGTTATTGACATCAGTTAACCATTAATGTTTAAAACATATCAGATGATTCAAATACGTACAGGAATAATCCTGCTTGAAAGAACTTTAAAAATTATTAGTGCATCTAGGAATCTGGCAGACATTCAGTTTAAGTAAGAATTTTTCATTGCCAGAAATACAGACTGCTTAAAATAGTCTCAAATACTACTGCTTTCATATTACTGGCAGTAATAATAGATACATGCTGGTTGCATCAGCTGCTTCATAAAACAGATCAAAAGCCCTCAAAAAAAGGGAAGCATTTTAGTTCAAACTTAGTTGTAATAAAATGTTGTAATTATATCCTTTTTTTTTCTAAACGCATCAACAAAATTGTGCATGTCTCCCCCTTTCCGTTTTTTCTTTTTTTTCACTTTTTATTTTCTTTCTTCCTCCATTTCCATTTCATACACAATTATCTAACTTCATGTGTCTCAACCTCATTAAGCCTGGATTTGAGCGGAGTGTCTGGAGGAATAGAGCAGCTTAGAATTAATGATGGCATATTGCTTGAAAAAGAAAGCAGACATATTGTTAATGATGACATATTGCTAAAAATGCACAGCACTTCAGTAGATGGCTGGAAATTTGAAATCAACAGCAGAGTTTCAGTGATTTGAAAGGGGCAAGTTAAATCCTGCATAGGTCCACTGAAAACCACTCTGTGTAGCTTCTCTTCTGCTATTATCATATCTGATATGCATCATTACTTTTTTGATGCTATAGTTCAGCATCTAATAGGGCACCAGGAAAAATTACAAGGAAACACATCTTCCTCCCCTTACTTCCAACTGTAATTTATGTCTATAAGGGTTTACAACATGGAAAAAGAAAGAGGAGAGGAATCTGTACGCGGTATCTGAGTGTCTTCTATGCCAAGTCCAATCATGTTACTTTTATGGTATTAAATACTTGTTAAGAGTAAGGAAATGGAACTTTAATGATAACTGGGAAGAAATAAAAATGAGCAAAAGATTTAATTGTTTAATCTTGTGATTTTGAGAGTTACATGTTTTGTCCCTTAAAAAGATTAAAAAATAAATAAAAGAAAAAAAAAGGAAAGATTATTTATCAGTATTTAATCTTTCAGTGTAGAAAACATCTTGACATGGAGATCACTTTCTCTCATCCTCATGAGTACTAAAGGAAGGTATGTGGTAGAGGGAACCCCACATGTCTTGACAGAAAAAATAGTCTCAGAGCTTCAAAATCCATTATTCCAACAGCACTTCTGTCTTAATGGATTTCTAAAGCTATCAACCCTAGCAAACAGATAGAATTCATAATTTTTTTTCCACATACTAGAGCATAGAATAGGCGAGTAAATAAGATGCTTTACTTGCTGAACAGTCACCAGAAACTCTCTTCTAAGACTTGTTTCCCCACTCAGGAAAAAAAAATAATAAGAATTATGTCAGATCTTGGCAGAGGGTATCTCTCCCTTGAATAGGGTAATAACTTCTGAGAATATTTTATGGAGGCAGTTGAGACTCCACCACTTCTCTACCTGTTTTCACTTCAGATGGCAGAACAGCAGGACTTAGCATCATATCCTGTGGCATAATCAAATGGAGCCTCCTTTATGTCAAGAAATTATGCACTTTTTTTCCATTACACAATATACACATACAGAAAGTAAGTTTAAAAGATCTTCAAACACTGCCAAAATTCCCAGAAAAACTAGACTGAATTCTTTGTCTTGTTACTTAAACTACCTCATAAGCACTTTGACAATTAGATACTCAAACTCTTAGACCAGAAATAAAAATAATAATAATAATAATAATAATAAAATAAATAAAAAAGAGAGGCCTTTTATACTTTGGCTCCCAAATTTCACAGTTTAAGGTCTTCATCCTTCAGCTTTGATGTTTGTTCAAAGAGTATCACATTTAAATTAACCTGTCTGTGAAAGAAATATAAATTCTCTGTTAACAGAGCTCACAAAACCCTTGAAAACCAAATACCACTTTCCTTTTGATGTTGATGACGTTTATGGCACATTCGACAGTCTATATGGTTTTGTAGCATCCAGTTTACTAAATTTAACACAAAGAATTATCTAATAGCACCCTGTTAGAATTTTGATGCAGAGTCTTAGACTGCATCTATTCTAGTAAATGAAACTAGACAAGGGAATTTAATCAGACACCACATATATAGAATAATTTTTTAAATATACTTTGGCTCATGACAGCTAGCAGTATCCTTAATCCCTTTTCAAAATATGGTTATGAGCTTAGTGTGACCAGGGACCTTTTTAGATAGTTAGTTATTTTACTTGTGCCCTAGTTGTTTTTGAGGCTGAATCCTGTATTGCAGTCTAACAGTGTTCAATACTGTGTGCATAAGTCATTCTGCTCCAGTTGACCTAATTGCCAGAGTCTGTGTTTTGTCCATGTTTCATAGTATATATGCACAATCCAGAAGAGGTAAAGTGGAAGACTGGGCTAGTAAAATCAAATATAATCACTTAGAGCTCAAGGAAAAACAGAATTTGAAGCAGAAAGGGCACCATGAAGACAAGCTAGAAAACCAAGAGAGATGAGCAATCAGAAAAAGAGGAGTAGAAAGGAGCAGCAACACTGGAATTAGCAGCCTAGGACACCCTAGTGGTTATTCAGAGACTTGACAGAAAGCTTGAACTTTTATTTGAAAAAGCCCATGTGCCTTTTCTATCATTGCAATTTATTTTTGTTTCATAGCCACCATGTTGCTTGACTAACTGAAACATAACTAAATCAACACAGGCACAATAGAAAATAAAAGAACAGAAAAACTGAGATTTAAGAATAACAGATCCCATTCTCTAAGCCTAATTTTACCATTTATGAACAATTCTTTTCTGTGTTAGTAGCCTATGATTACTTAATGTATAGTATTTTCCTGTTAATGAACAGGGTCAGCACTCTCATCTAATCCACCCATTCTATCAAGTGCATATACCTCAAGCTCCCTTTTCCAAGTTCCCATTTGCCTGTTAAAAGGCCGTTAGTACACAGGGAGAATGGCAGTCTGGCTGTGTATGGAGAATAGAAGTAATTATTACAATTCTAGACAATTTGGGCTTTGAGGCTTTTCATGTGATATCAAACTTTTGTTGAGAAATCAAGGAGAAATTAGGTAAAGGCATGATCTGACTGAACATCATGACAAAATAATGAGATTTACTGGTTCATACAACAGCATTGCTAGAGGCTTGGAAGAAATCCCACTGATATGAGTATCTTGAACTAGATGGGGACTTTTATTTTTTCTTTTTTTTTCTGTTTTCTTTTTCTGCACATTAAATGCTTTCATGTTGTCTTCTCTCTGTCCGTTCCTTTATTCTGGGCAAGATCTTCCAGAAAAAAAATTATAAATCCTCTCTCTTCTTTGAAATCCTACTTCAAAACCTGATGACAATGGATCTTCTTGTGAGTTCATTATCATGCTTAGAACCATCTAAGATGACTACTAAGTTTTAAACCATCCATTTTTATTATTGCATGGGTCATTCTATCTAATATATTAGTATTAGTATCTTGTGCAGTAGTACTACTGCAACATGGTATTAGAAATAGCGACGAGTAAGAAAAGCAGGTTTGTTGTTGTTAACTACTCTACCCTGAAGAGGATTGTCTGCACAGTGTATCCCAACGACTCTTCCACTCTTCATTTCTATGTGAATTTAATACTCTTACCAGTGCCCTCTTATTTCAGTCATGACTCGGAATGCAGAAAAAGAAAATGAAACATATGAAAAGCCTGGACAGTTAGGAAAAACTGAGCTTTTGGAGGGGTTGGGTGATTTCTCCTTGCATTGCAAGCAATAGTAAACTTCATTTACCGCAGGATGAAATGTGCTTCTATCCTGTGTCATTCTTTGCCTCTTCTGTCCTTTCATTCATATGCATGAGTATTACCTTGAGTCATTCATATTCGTATCTTATCAAGTTCTTTATATCACAGTGTGTTGAAAATGTTGCAGTTGAAAGCCGCAGTGGTAGTGGTGGTGGGGGGGGGAAGGAGATATCAAAAAAAAAGTATCGGATTCACAAACAGTCTGTGGACTGTAGGTCCGATCACCTTCCTAGGAGCGAATCGAGTTCCCAATAGTGTGATCAACTATAAGCTCGACTCTGGCAGTATCGGACTCACGAACAGTCTGTCAACTGTAGGTCCGATCGCCTCCCCCCAAACAAGTAGTCGAGTTCACAAACAGTATGATTTATTCAAATGCAACATTTACAAAGCAGGTTTCGGATGTCAGTACAGGAAATTCTCTACTAGAGTGTGGGATTTTTAGCTAGCTCTGATGTACAAACGTGCAATGATCACTCACCCCAGAAGATGGGAGAGGGCTCTCAGTCTCGAGTCTCCTCAGGCAGCGTCCCAGCGCGAGGGGAGGAAAGGGGGATCAGCCTGTCGACTGACCCAGGAGTTACGATGGTTTCTTCCCTCCCGACTTTTCATCCTTAGTTCACCTTTTATACTTTTCTTTACATTCAGGTGGAGCTTGAGTGACTAGAGTCATACTTAATATTGTTATTGATTGGTGAAAAAGTTTCTCGCTTTAATTTAAAGGTACAGTCAACCGAAAATCTAGAGCACATGCTCAGTGAGGGGTGGTCGTACCTCGGAGGCGGGTAACTTTTGGGATGGAGGT
>NW_010577767.1:371768-414068 GCF_000705375.1 Tinamus guttatus
GTGTAGCACCCCAAGCAGGCCTCTGTAATGCCAGAGCTGTGTTAGGCCCTAGTTTTCCTCTCAGTTCCTGCTTTCAAACAATTCTTCCACAAACACTCCTTCCACACACAGACAGTTTGCATCTACAATCCCATTGGTCCTACTGTGAAGACAGCTTCTCCCCTTCGAAAACATAATGCGAATCACTGTCAGCTTATTCTCAATCACAAATTATGCAGTCTTGTGACTTGAAATAAGCCTTGGGGAATCACTGAACTAATCCCTGTACTTTGATACCCACCTAAGCTCACATCCTCACAGGCCTCACAGACTTTATTTATTCCATAAACGGGAACTGTCATCAGTTTTCTCCTGTCCACCTATCGGTGTTGCTAATGCTACATCTAGTTATGGACACAAGCAGGGTTGTGTTAGTAGGGGCAGCAGCAGAGTCTGTTCCAAGGTTTGACACTAGCCTGAATGATGCCATTTCTTTTGAAAGGAACTCCCAAATACTTAAACAACTGGCACAAAGTACTCTGTACTCTGCCTGGGAGGTGAGCATCAAAAGTTCCACAGGAACTTAAGGAAAAATTTTAACAGTGAGGGTGACAGAGCGCTGGAACAGGTTGCCAAGAGAGGTTGTGGAATCTCCTTCTCCGGAGATCTTCAAAACCCGCTTGGATGCAGTCCTGTGCCACGTGCTCTAGGTGTGACCTCGTGTGCACAGGGGGTTTGGACTAGATGATTTCTAGAGGTCCCTTCCAACCTTAAGGATTCTATAAATCTATGAATCTTCTGTAAGTTCATCTTGGTAGTTATCACTCATGTCATAACTCTGTGACTTCTCTATGAGAAGTTCATGTGTTCCTACTTCAAAACAAATCCAGTTGATTTTATCTTCACCTTCTTGAGGGACAAAATAGTAAATTTTCATGACAGCTCCATGCACAAATATTAACTGTCAAGCTTATATACTGACTGTTTTGATTTAAGCACTGCAGTACTTTTAAATACCTCTAAATGCAACGTTGGTATATGCAGGGATGCAGCTATAGATGCTGTTGCTGCATCTAAACGACTTGTCCAAGATTCAGATGAGGAGTTGGATGAAAAACAAGGCAATTTCTATGGAAGATTCAAATGCTGTAATTTTAGACAGACCCAGGTTCTTTTAAATTTACAAGCAGCAGCCTATTTGATCCATCTTCATCTTGCTCTTTTCATTGTCACAACAAAACAGGAACCTTGGTGATGTTCACTTTATTCTCTAGGTTCTGCTCATAGCTGCATGAATTCCCTCAAGATTCAGGTAGCTGATTGTCCTCACAGCTTTTCCATGGAGGAGAAGGGAAAAGACACCGAGGTTGACACATTCAGGCATACTGATATCATTGCGCAACTGGTATGAAATATGAGCACCAGTCTGGAAAAAAAACATACAGTGACTTGGTCTGTACATTTAACAAGGCTTCATTCAAAATCTACAGAGCTTCCTGAAAATAATTCTGTGTTTTGCCACTGGGCTTAAGTCATGTGGCTATACATTATGCATAGTTATTTTAAGTCATTTAATTCATTTTATGGTGAGAATACATGCACAGTTATGTGCGGGATTTCTGAAGGCCAGTGGTCATGTTGTGAGCCAGAAAGATCTAGGTGAAAGGGCAGAAGGACCACTGACTAAGGGATAACAAATTCGGCCGAGGGCCAGATAAGGAGTCAAAGAGCTGAGACAAACAGGAAGAGGGGGACGGTCATTAAACGTAAGGGCGCATGGACACTGTTAGTTAGCCTATCACACTGTATAGTTAGACACGTGGACACGGGGTCTTAACCAATCATTGTAAAGAAGCGCTCACATGTTCGGGGAAGCCTTGCATATATGCGTGCTTGGAACCCTGAATAAACTGGCACTGCTTGATCACATTGATCGTGTCCGTGGTGTCCGAGACCCCCGCGTCAACAGAGGAGAGGAGAGGAGAGGAGAGGAGAGGAGAGGAGAGGAGAGGAGAGAAGAGGAGCGGAGAGAAGAGAAGAGAAGAGAAGAGAAGAGAAGAGAAGAGAAGAGAAGAGAAGAGAAGAGAAGCCCAAACAGCAGTTTTAGGTTTTAGGACGAGTTGCAGCATGGGATGTAGTCTTGCTCCAGCTGTTCCTAAGACCTGCCAGAGGGAAGCTGTGCGACTGACCTCCATGAGCTCTTTGCGGGGCTTCTGGGGAAAGCGGAGCAATGCTGTTCATTTGCATTTTAGACTAACACTGCTACTGCTGTGTCCCTGGAGGAGAACAGAAAGCAGAGGGAAAAGGGAGGCGAGCTTTCTAAATGGAAGAGGCAAAGTAGTTTAAGACCTGTCACTATTAAATATGCTTACCCATGTTTCTCAGCATGTCCAGGCATATTTTCTAGCCCTTGTAAGCTAGGCTGTCCATATGTTCCCAAGCAATCATTTAAAAATACAAGTTTACTTACCAGGAAAGATTCCCCAGTCTCTCTGAGCTCTCACACTGTTTGCTTCATTTAAAATGACATTTAATTAAATGAACAAGGACAGACTTTTTTTCTCCATGGGAGTGGGGATATAAGCGATATCTTGATGGCTTGTTAAAAGAAAGAAAAAAAGAAACAGGACTAGTCAGAAGATAATTACTTTTTATGTCTTTTCAGACATGAATTGCTCTTCTAGACAACAATGTTGAAGTAGCATTATTAAAAGACATTTGTCTTAACCTTGTCTTTTGTGGCAAAAGAAACTCCCCTTCTCGTCCTTGCTAATTTTGTTCTAACAAATATATTTTTATGAGATTAGTAGAAACATTACATTATATTATTATTTACAGAATCATAGAGTAGCTGAGGTTGTCCAGGACCTTTGAAGATTCATCAGAGTCCAACCCTCCTGCTCAAAACTAAGTCAACTAAAGTGCATCACTCAGAGAGACATCCAGTTGAGTTTTGTATATCTCCAAGGGTAGAGACTCCACAACCTGTCCAGGCAACCTGTTTGATCTGTCTAACAGAGGCAATTATTTTTTTTTATGTTTAAACAGAATTTCCTATGTTTCATTTTGTGCCCTTTGCTTCCTGTCTTGCCATTGGCTGCCAGTGAAAATAGTCTATCTCTATCTTCTTTACTCCATCTCATCAGGTTTATATTGATGAGATACCTCCTGAGCCTTCTCTTCTCCAAGCTGAACAGCCCTAGCAATTGCTGGTGTTGGTCTTCTAATCACAGAATATATTATATAGTGAATTAATGAAGCACTTTTCCTACAGAACCTTCCATTAATGGCTGGATCCATACAGTCTGGCTGTGTGTAGATTAAACAGCAAACCATTCTGAGTTCTGAGAAACTCTTCTCTGAAGAGCTGATAATAATATTGAGAACTCATTTTTTTTTTCATTTTGTCTTTAATCTCAATTTCTAAAGAAAAAGTTAAAAGCAAGAAGAAACAAGGACCCTGTTTTCCTGAAGTAATATTTGCACAGAACAACAGAGTGGGCACTATCTAATTGAATTAAACCATATTACAAGCTATGCCTGAGGAAATCAGAACTAACTACAACAAAATTGAATAAATGAATTTATGTCTGCACAAGTAGAAATGGCGGAGACTGGTTAATAATGCTATTGCAAAGCTACTGTCAATGCTAGGGCTAACTACAGCACTCAGCTCAGATCTGGTGGAGATTGTGGTCCTTCCATTACATTCCTCACTTACTTAGGTTACATGTGATATCTCCTTGATATTTGCCTTACACACCTGTTAGACCTTTCTGTTGATCTCCTGTAGTACCAGTTGAGCCAGAGCAGCCCATTTCACAAGCACCAGATGGGGAACAGAGGTGAATAGAACAATAAGAAAGTTAAAATTTGAGTCAACCATAAAATAATTCCAGCTGAAGTTTGAGGGAGCTGAGTTATTTTAAATCTGAACACTGAGATATCTAGACCTCTGTCTAGAAACTATAAATTTGGGCTAGAAGCATAGTAGAGTAAGTCCCAACTAACATGTTTCATTGATCTTATGACAGTTATAAGAAAATAAATAAATAAATCCTGCCTGAATGGAGCAGCCAAACACCTTCAACCCTGAATTCATACTACTCTGGAACCAGGTATGCATGCCTCTTCTGAAATGGCTAATTACTGCTTGCAACCACATACCTTCCACTTGTTCTTTAGTAGTTTTAGCAGTGAGAGATATACTTTTTATGTTTGTGAACATAAGTGAAGCCTTTATTTTTAAAAAAGGGGAGAATGTAGGGAAGCTTATTTAAAGGGAAAATCCATGCACTAGAGTAAAGCATATCACCAGAAGCAAATTATTATTGTGCGTTCCCTTTTGCCTGTGCAAGGAGAATGCCATGCTGAGGCTTCATTATTCAGTGGTGCAGAAACAGACAGGGAGCAGCAGGCCTGCAGAGTGCTGCTTGAGGAGTGCCTTTTACATTCCTTTTTCTACAAAGAAAAAACGAAAATAACTCAATGATGCCCTACAGTAAGTTTGGTTTATTGTCTTAGGGAAGTATTTAAGCTTGACACGAATGAAACAGTCAGCTCTGGTTGATCTGAATTGGTTGTGAATTCTGCTTTTTTAATTTTCACCTTAGCGAAACCAATGGACTTTGAATCAATGGACTTTGAATTTAAAAAAAAAATAAAAATGAAAATAAAAACAGTGTACACTGGTGTCCTGTAACTAGAAAACATGTAGGAAGTTAGCATTGATAAATTGAACCTTACTTCAATAATGACTATTCTTTTTCATCTCTGTTGTATTAAGAGTCTATATAATCTCATTCAAATAATACTTCCAGGTTATTTATCTCTTTTCTTACCAGAAATTGTAATAAGTTTACAGATATCTATTACCTAAGCCTCATGACAGTCCTGTGAAGGAACATGTGTTGCCCCTGGCAGTCTTATTTATGCATTAGGAAGGAGAGCAAAAAGAAAATTCTACCTTTCATATAAATGACAGAAGTACAAAAATCATTAATTCTGATCTGAGGCAGCAGGGATCACCTGGTGACTATATGGTTAATTGTGTTTAGCTGATGTCAGATCCTAACAATGTCACTGGAGAAATGAAAAAAAAAAACAACCAAAACAACGACAACAAAAAACTCACTGTTATAACTGAGAGTTGAAAAGAATGTGTAAAATTCCTGATAAAAAGAGGCTTAATACCAGATTCATACTCTTCTAAAAGCCTGCATACATTTATATATATATATATATATATATGGATGTATCTGCTGTACAAATCTAGTTATACATATGCACTTACACTCTGCTGTATGCATGAAATGCAACTCTTTGGAATATTATTCAGTAATGATTCCTGATGGATTTAATGAGTGGAAGTAATTAACCTCCTGCTTGTTTTTTGCAGAATCACCCATTTTTTAAAGACCTAATATTTTTCCATTGCTCCTTATTTTATTGAACACAGCCACTTGCCTGCCCATTTCTTGATTCTAAAACTACTTAGACAGGTTAATTATATGCAAGACTGAAAAACTCTAAGGGGATCTTAAAAAAAAAAAAACCTGATTGAGTGGATATAACAGAGTCTGATGACAATTTCTGTTAATCAGAGGAAGATAACACATATAAGAAGAATAAGAGGAACTCTTTAACACTGATTGGATGATTGGATCCTCAAAAAAAAAGAAATTGCTATATATTCTTTTTCTTTTTCTTTTTTTCTCTGAAGAAAAGCTAGCACCACCAATTTACAAAAAAGATGGCTTTTTTTTTAATGGACAGGTCAGCTCAACTAAGAAAGGTGAAGGTTAAGGTGTTAAAACTATGGACAGAAAATGGTACAGATGTTATAATCCTATTATCTGAAGCAATATACGTCTGCATTCATACATTGCTAAAAGGAAATGTCACCTCCTGAAGATAAATAGCACTAAACAACATTAACTGTAAGGGCGAGGTTAGATTTGGTTTTGTTGTCACAAACAACTCTTTATCTGCACTTCTTTGTCCACTTTATCCTATCTAATTCTAAACACAGCTGCTGGCATCTAAAATGGTACTTTGCAGGTGCTGGTGCCTCTTCCTTGACCTTTGACTTAAGGAAAGAAGGTGAGAGATACCTCTGGCTAAAGGTGGGTGACTACTGTGATGATCTACAGTTGGACAGATCACTCCTAGCTTCCTTCATAGTCAGTAAAGAGTTTGTATAACCATTGGTGCTAGAGATGCAGTTCATCTTCTCCCGAAGCTTAGTTTTATTTACAAGACTTATAGCTAGACTTCAATGGCCGTGTTGAGAACAGCTGCAATAACTGCCTTCATAATTGACTCAGATGAAAACATCTACACTGTAGATGCTTGAGAATGATTTAATCACCTAAACAAAGTTCTCTGTTGTTATTTGACATGCCTAAGAGTATGTGACATGTCTGGATGGAGACAACACAGCATCTACCCTATTCTGAAGCAGCAACTGTCGGCAGTGTCACTATTAGAAACAGCACTTAATACATATGTATAGGTGTCTAAAATGGCACTAAATACATATGTATAGACAATTCAAGCCTTTCACTACAGTTAGAAAGATTAATCTTCACTCAAGGCTCCTAACTTCAGCACTTCATTTAAGCACTTAAAGCCAGCTGAATCCTGGACTTACTTAGTGTGGGATCAAGATTAGTGGCCATGGCAGTGAAGAACAACATGAATCATTCATTGGTTCCTTTCCAGAAATTTATCTGAGATTTTTTTTTTAAAGAAGTACAATTTTGTTCAAGGAAATTCACGATATTGAAAATTAGTTGTATTTCCTCAGGAAAAAATAAAATAAAATAAAATAAAATAAAATAAGATAAAATAAAAGGATTGTTTGTTTGCTTGTTTTTAACTGTAGGACATTTCAAAAATTTTGTTACAGTTAGAAGAAACACTTTTTGGAAAACTCATCTGCAGCTGACCAAAGTACCTTACAAGGGGTTTATGTATGCTGGAACACAAATACTTCAGGTACTCATATAACTCACATCATACCTTATATAGCAACAGTTCAGCAGCAAGGGACCATGATCCAGCATCAGGAGAGGAAATGCAACCTCTGGAAAGCACAAAGGAGATTAGCAGGAATCATCAGCATTTGGATGCATGAAGACTGCCTCTAATTTGCCCAAATTTTCAGTTGGTATTTGATGAAGCTATATGGTTTTGATTCCAACACTTGCAGATATAAGCTAGATGGAAGTCATCTGGGACGCTTCCACATCTTGGGAGTTCGCTTAACAGAGAATACCACCAGTTGGACGGAGAGTCCTGCCCCAGTAAAAATCAGATTTTATAAAGTAAATGAAGACTTCAGTGAGACACCTCTAGGGACAATGGTGCCTGGACTGGGTTGAGCAAAGAGGATGGAAAGAGCAAAAATGATTTCATTCTTGAAGATGTCTCAATATTTGTTTATGAGAGGAAGAGAAATCCACATAATAGGGATGCATGTCTACACTTCTGTTGTTCAGACTGCTGACAGAGAAATTGACATGGTCATATTTTGCATTCCATACTGCAAATCTGGCTTGGTTTTAACACCTCTATTTCAATACAGAGAAAGCTGGCTACATACTGGGCACTGAATTACATCCTCTCAGCTGCCCTACGAAGGGAGTGCTGGTTCTTGCCAGGTGCTAGCAATGATTGTCAAAAATGAAGTTTCTCTGTTTTTTTTTCAAATCAGCAAATAAAGCAGTAATAAATTTACTGTGAATGTTTCCTACTCTAATCTGTCAATTGATAAACAGATTTTCTGCTTTCTTTTACCTATGTAACCTAATATTCATTTTCTTCATAGCAGAACACAAAAAGTGGTGAATGTCACATCCTATTTTTCTCCTTAAAATCAGAATGCATTTTAGCAATGTTAAAAGAAAAATAATTCTTCCTTTTGTTGTAACAACATAAAGCAAGTGATAGGTGCAATCACTTATTTAAAATATCCTCATCTTTTATTTTTTTAATTACGTCGGGAAAATGAGATTACTTCTTAAGTGTCTGCTTCAGCAAAGACTGCTGTCTCAAGACTGCTATCACTAAATTCAGTGACTTAACTACTCCTGCCTTCTGTGAAACTATACTGTGTGATTCCAGTAATCCTGCTTCCACTGTTTTGACAAATTCTTCAGACACTACATTTTTCATTCAACATCTGCAGAGTTGTGGGTACTTCCATAGGTGTAAGTTGCCCACAGAACAGTCTTTTAAGAAACGACCAGAAATTCCATGTTTTTTTTTGTTTTTTTGTTTGTTTGCTTGTTTGTTTTGTTTTGTTTTAGGACTTCTGACCATAGCATAACAAAACCTGGATATTATTCCCTTGATCCTGAATTTACACTGGTGCATTGCAACGCACTTCTCTGTTTGCACTCCCGACTTACATCACATTAAATAATGAGGGAATCAGTCCTTCATAGTTGAAGAGAACAGATGTACAGTTTCAAATGACTGAAAATTATATTTCTTCACTGTAGATTAAACATCTTCCTACTGCTTGTTAAATGAACTTGTTCATTTGCTTGATTGATTTCTTGTTTTAGAAAAAGATCCTTAGATGAGGCAGACTTAGTATTCAGTACTATGTTGATGCCTTGTCTTCTGCAGTACAACATGCCTGGAAATTTTCATCAGCAAAACGGAATGTAGAATGTGAACAGAAAAAAAAAAAAAAAAAAAAAAGCTATGTTGTTTCTCAGAGGCAGAAACCAAGTAATATAAACCAGCAAAACTCTGTTGAGAAATGAAGCAAATTTACACCCTTTGATTTCGTATTTCCTCTTTGAATAAGCAAAAGAGTATTTCTTTGTACATTTCTCCTACAATTCACATTTTACATAGCAAACAGATCACAATAAAGTCCTTTAAGAGAAGCAGGGATATTATCTAAGTCCCACAGTAGTATGCCTCCAGGATTCCTGCATCAGAAAATTGATGGTAGCTTTTCTGATAGAAACCTTGAATCTCTCAAACCAAGAAACAACCATGGTATGTCACTGAGCACCTTTTCAAGGTCATCCTATTCAAGACAGGGCTAGCAACAGACGGTCTGGGTAATGGCATTGTAGCCCCTTCCAGAACAACCATCAGAGTCCACTGGGGAGTCAACATATCTCATAATGTCTAATGGCATTTTGGCATCTGTTTGAGTGCACTTTCCTTCCCGCTCCTTCCATCTCCTTTTCTCCTCCTATTATAAGTGTGGCAGCTACATGACAGAAGGCTGGAAAAATGAGCACTACGAAGCTAACCTGTGGTTCCTTTTACTTCTTTTTTAAAAAAATCCTTTCTGCCTCTATGGTTCACGTAACTGTCAGAATTTTGTTTGAATGGGATAAGAGCCAATTCAGTTGATTCCCTGGTGACTATCTAGAATGTGATTCCTGTGGAGTTATTCATAGGTTAGTAGTGTCCTTTACAGAACCTCTAAATCGTGTATAGGTTGGAGCCATTTATTCCTGGATTAAATCTATGCTTTCAGCAGCTAATACTGACACATCTCAATATAGCTCTTCCATTTAGGGACATTAGGTAACCACTAAGGGAATTATCAAGGGGTTAGAAACAAAACAGCCCTCAAAAGAGCTCAAATTCATCCTTCAGAAATTTGCACAGTTCTCCTGCATTTATTTGGACAGAACATAGACTTCTCACAGGCAGCAAAGCTCTGTGGGTATCCTAGATATTTTTGCTCTGTACCAGCTTTGTTTAAAGAGGGCGCAGCTATTAACTTAAAATGTGACATAGGTTCAGCCTCTAATCTCCTGCTTCCTGATGTGACCATCACCAACAGATACAAAAAAAAGAAAGGACAAAGTACATGTGGGAATTCAAAATGAAAGGCTGAGGATGTGTGCGTTATCATACAAGACAGACAGAAGGCATGAATGATGTTTGAATGTATTATGTGGTCGTAGAGCTCTGCTCCTCATAAGTCACGGGCAAAGGAATTGATTTCCATGCAACAATGGTATTAACGCTCTCTAGTTTCACGTCTTGACCCGACCCACATAGTACTGAGATGTTTACACAGTGCAGGCAAAGAGGTCCTCACTTCCAGTTCACACAGGCAGGTTAAAAGATTTTTATGCATCATGGGTTAGATTCTGGGTATATTTTTAGGGAGGAAATAGAAACTTCATAGCTGTCTGTCCTGGGAAATCTTGAAGCTTATTAAAATCTGTGTAATTAAATCCACATAATGATTAAAAATGGACTGAATTAAAACCTTACAAGGGCTCTTTTCAGGTGTTTCCCACAGTTTGAGAATTTTGCCTACAAATTCAAATGTTCCCCTAGTGCAGAGGTATGACTAACACAGGAAAACAATAAATTTATGAATGGCATAATTTAACTTTATGGAATTGCATATCTTCATTAGAGTATTCTTAGAATTTAGAGGTTTTGCTCTTTAGCCCAATACAAGTTCCCTCTGTGAGTTGATGTCACCAGGGAAAAAAATCTCAGTGCAGGTAAATTAAGCTGATTTAAGGATTGAAGCATTTTGGTTTATTAATGGCATATAACTACTTTATGGCCAGTGAATTATGCATTAGGGATCAATAACAGTAATATAACAGATAAACCACAATACTAGAGTCTTGCAAATCATTTGTAAAAAAAGGCCTACTTTTCTAAATGCCATTGTACAACTAATTCTAAGAAGTTCTAATCACACACATGAGAGCATGCGCACACACACCCAGTGAGCGTGGTTTATAAGCCTACCTCCCTTTTCTGGAAGCGCAGATCTGCTTTTGGACTCATCTTTTGGGGGAGATTATTGTGTCTTCTTGGATTAGATGACTAATCTAGATATGGTTTACCTGCCAAGACTGAGAGTTTGTCATCTAGACCACTTGATTTGCTCTGTGATATCTACTGCTAGTGCTTAGCTCCTGCTCCAAAGATCATGGATTTGTTATAGCTACTGGGTCATGTCTGGCAGCTTAATGTAGATGTCTTGAGGCATCACAAAGAGCATCAAATTGCTGTGTGTGGGCAGCTGAACTGAGCAGTGTAGTAGGAGCTTGGATATCTAAAGCACATATAGATACTTACATGTAGATATCTCAATAGTTTTTCTTCCCAGCACCACTTTACCTGCTGTTAGAGGATAGGAAGAGTAGGAAAGGGTGGTTCCGGTTATCTCCTGCTGTTTAGGTCTGGAGTCTTCAACTCAGTTAAACTGACAAACACCAAACTTACACATAGGCAAAGAGAGATTTCAGGTTTATATGTCCAACCTTGGGTGAATTTTTTCAGGGATGCAAATATTATTTCATGGTCTCCAGAACAGAACAAATAAAAGATAAAACCTTCTATAATAAAGCTGCTTTAATTTCACCAAAATAATGCATCATTTTATTTATTTATTTATTTTCTCTCAGAAACAGATGGATCATTTTTGCTGAATCATAAATCAGATTGTGGTTAATGATTAAAGTCAGGAAAGTTTTATGCGCTTGAAAACACTTTTCTTATGGAAAAGTATTTATGGGTGTGCCATGTACACAGCTCATTAAACTTCATATTCAATTTCATGGCATCTAACATGTATAGAATAAAAGCATGCATCTTTTAATATGAAAAAGGATTAATGTGAGAAACTGGACTAGAGGCATAGCTGATTGAGCTTGTTTTGTTATTTTTCCTGGAGATTTGTTGGTTGTTTTTGCTGCATTATTCCAAGAACATTTATTCCTTGAGAATAATATTGCACAATTGTAAACAAGCAGTACATAACCTGATCCTCATTAATTTTATCATCCAGATCCATTAGGTCTCACAATGAATGGCTAAAAATAACATGTGAGATAGAACGCTGAAAAAAACAATAAGTGACATGCTGTTCATAAGCACCAAATTTCTTTATATCATCCATTATATCTGTTCTGTCTTTGGCCTAAGGATGCGGAGGGCCAAGGTATCAGTTAGTTTTTTACAGTTCTTTTGATTTCAACAGGAAATGAAGACATGTACTGTGGGAGATTGTATAGCTCGGGACAGCTCTTCCATGACCTTGAAAGACCAGTGCATACTGGTCCTCCCTTTGCTGTTCCCATGCGAAACTTAGTTTAGAGATTAGTTGGATACAGCACGGGGCCAGCTGATTACTGGCATCTGCAGGGCCATGAATCCAAAGCTGGTTGGCACTAGTACACATTGTGTTAATATATAAGGTGTTCATTTGAGCAATAAAGGGATCCTGACTCTGATTCTGATTAAACACAAATTTGAGTCTGCATAATCACTCACCACATTGTACTTCAGCAGGTTTCATCCCCTTAAAACCAGAGCCAAGAACAGGCCTGACTGATAGGTCTTTTCTGAATTCAGTATTGCCATTTATTTCAGCAGCATAACAGATTTCACTAGGCATGTACACACAAATAATTTTTGACTTGATAGGCCTAATTCTTTTCTTGATCTACAAGAAAAGATTTTCACATAAATGAGACAATTTTGCTTGATATTTTGAGGCTTGCGCAGACATTTAACTGGGTTATATTTATGGAGGTAGAGAACATAGTGATACCATTTGCAAAGTACCAGCTGAAATTTATGGTAGCCATCTCCCCTGCTCCTTGTCACAATGGGAACTTAAAAATGACTCAGATCACTGTCACTGAGTCTTTTACCATAAAATAGGAAATAATTCTCCTTTCTATTTTATGAAAAAGAAGAAGAAGAGAAAATGAAGTTTCTAGATACTATGAGAATGAGACGTCTTGGTGACCAAAGAGTTCTAAGTCACTGGTGCTTTAGGTCTGGGATCTCCAGAGATTCAGGGAATATAACAGAAAATAAAAGTAAAAGGGAAGAAGAGAGAAAAAAGAGAAAGAAAAACAAAAACTACCAGCCTTCAAGGAAAAAAAAAAAAGAGCTTAATATGTTGAAATCTGTGAAACTATTCACTTGAAACTGTCAGAAGAATTCATGCCACACTATGTGAAAATATTTCAAGAGGTCAAAGAATAAAACAGAGGCAGCAAAAAGGGTAAAACATCATTTGAGCAACAGAAAATCCCAGGTGGCAGGCAGATATATCATTGGCAAACAGAAATCAAGCAAGAGATGGAAGAATTCAATAGAGGTCTAGTTAAAAACAAAGTACATTCATCACTGAACCTTGATGATAGCATATAAAACTAAGGTAGGAAGCCCATAAAGGGCTATAGAAAGAGCTGTTAAATGTACATTTTTGGATGCATAAATGAAGAAAAATGAAAGCAGATAGTGTAAGATTCTACATATAACATTTTTAAAAGACATATTGGAGTTACATGAAAATTCTGAGAATCTTGTGCCACTTGCATAGATTTTTTAACTTATGTTTTCTGAAGTCCCCAAAGGAATTCATAGCAAAGTCAAGATGTAGTTTGAAGTTGCTCAGAAAAGAATGTGATCACAGCTGACATTACTTCAAAATTTGAAAGACTTGCAAAGTTGTTTTCCACAGTTCACAGTTAAGAAACTTGCCAAGGTGGCATATGGAAGAGTCAATTTAGACACTGTTGGGGATTGGTTATGAGAGCGTGGACGTGAGTATGGATCCACTGACTTTGGTTCAGGCCTGCAACTGAGCAAGCAGGGTCTTCTGGGAGATTAGGCCTCAGGAGAAAAGTGCTGACGACGTGCTGGTAAGGCAAGGACACTCTGTCCTTGGCTAGTTTCGTAAACAACTTTGAGGGGATAAGGCAGGAAGAATGAAGAAGCTGCATTGCTTATCGACCGTAATCTGGGCTGGCCGTACTGAAGTTATCTTTCTAATAAACAATCAAATACCGATAGCAACCAATCACCGACTGACACGTTGGCATGCTCTAGCTGTAACTATAAATGTGCGCTGTCTCGGGCAATAAAGTGAACACTGCCTATCACTCATATTGAGATGTCTTAACTCAGCGTATTCCTCCACCACCCGCAAGACACTAATCCCCAAGCAAGAGACCTCATCCTTAGTTGGTTTGTCCTTTCTAGAAGGATGTGATCCTGGGCTCTGGACATGACTAACTCATTAGGTTTCCCAAATGAGTGTTCAGATCTCAGCCCAAACGGCGGAAAGAAAATAGCTCATTATAATAGAAGGAGCCAAAACTCCCATTTGAAAGCTTCCAAAACTTTGTGATCTTAAACCTCAATCTTAATTCAAAACATATATACACGCATATATGTATGTATGTGTGTATATATATGCATATATAAATATATATGCTTGTGTTTAGAAAGCATCCCATAAATTATGTCCTTTATATCAAGTTGCAGAAGTCTTTCTTGAAGTCTTCCAATTTTTAATCTCATTTCATATGTGGCTAATTTTTAACCTGCACTGGGAGCTGATGGCCTGCACAAACTCATCAGTGAAGACCTAAAAAAATATGTCCTACAGATTTTAGCTGGGAACGTTGCTGAAGGGAGTTTCAGTATTTGCACCAGACATAGCAAGAATCAATCAATAATATCAATCCTATGGTGAGTTTTGTTATTTTTATTAAAACTGTGCTTTATACTCTTTTCTATGCAAACATATTGCACCCTTTTCCATAAATCTAACACAGTATCTTAAATATAACAGATAATTGTTGTACAGGAAAATGTTTAAACATTGTGCTATAAGCAATTACAGTAATTTTAGTCCTTGTCCCATGACAGAGCTACAATATATGCAGTTAGAGTGTGCACAGTTATACTAATAAAAAGGGTGCTTATATCATTTATCTTATTCAAATGTTACTATTATGTGAACAATTATAGTGATAAAATTATGAGTAGACAGGGGCTCTTAGTGGTTGCCATGGCTTTTGCCATGCCAGGCTGCCATGAAAGCAAAATAACCCCCTAAATCAGATAGTATCCAGAAGGTTTTAAATGTCGCTCAGAATTTAAATGGGATATTTATTTACGAAGAAAAATATTGACAATTGCAAGCATTAACTTTTCAAATGCTCCAAATTCCAGTTTTCTGGATGTTGTTTATGAAACACAACAGTTTATGAATCACTACATGTGATTTCTATAGGGATCATGGTTTAACAGGTATGATGTTGAGGGACTTACAGTTGGACTTGATGTTCTCAAAGTCTTTTCCAACCATAATGCTTCTATGATTCTATGATTCTATAGTACTAGTCTACCTGTCCTATGGTATGGTTAAACCTTGTGCAGTTCTTCAACATTTATGTACTGAAGGAAAGTGGGTATATCTTTTGTACAGGAATTCAAGATTATTTAGTGGATTTTTTCATGCAAAGCAAGAGCCATTGGCATTTCAGAGCTCTAGCACTTGACACATACATGATATACACAGAAGAATAGGATTAAAAGAGTGAAGTCCAGTGATGAACCCCTACTTGCTCCAAAAGGCTTTGAATCAGACTTACCTAACATATATAACTTGGCTATACTTGGTAGATGATCAAGAGGGTGTGGTGAAGGCACCAAAAGCACATAGCTTTTCTACTGGGTTTGGATGAAGCTATTTGTAACCTAACAAAACAGCAAGCTAGACTTTGGAACAAAGCATTTTCATGTTGTTTGTTGAAACTCAGAGAAATGTTGATCGCTAACATGAATGATATTCATCACTTGTGAAATACGAAGGAGCGCAAAGAGCCATGATCTGACATAGAGGCTGAGTCTAAATGACACAAACCCACTTGAGTTGAATGATAACTGTTGCTACAAAGGCAGCACAAGGGCAACATTAACACCATTAGAGTTATGTGACATATTAGCAAAGGGCAACAGACAGGTCTCTTCCCAGGCTGACACAAGACTAGGACTAAGACCTACTGCTTAGTTCATCCATGCAAATCCAAGGTTTTATGTCTACATCCCAGACTTGCTTCAGGTGATGTATTTTTTTTTTCTCATTTCTGGCAGATTTTATATTTCTGTAATTTGCCTGGATTTAATTGTCTCTCCAAGAAAATACCCCTCTGACTTGATAGGTTCAACAGAAAGCAAACTAATATATCAATGGTATTATTGGCTAAAAGAAGGACAAATCCAACTGAAAAACAAACAAGAGAAAAACAAGTATGTTAGGTATGACATTGTAGACTATATCTACATTAGCAAACTAGATGATCCTGTTGAATATACCTAAGCACTAGAACTCAATTACCAGTGTTATTTAGTTGATTTTGCCTGAGCCAGTCAATTCTCCCACTCCCCTGAGCTACTTCTGGGAACAGTTTAAGAGTCAGCAGAAGTCAAGAACTGTTCCCAGCAGGCAGCCTGGATGTGACCACTCTGTTTTGAAGGTTAAGAAAATGTGATAATATGAACACAAATCAACTGTGTCAGTTGGTCTTAGGTGACTGAGAAAAGTCACAAACATACTTGCTTGTAGCAACAGAACCTTTTTTTTTTTACAAATGAGTATGCTTCAGATCCCTTATAATACTAATTTTCAAAGTTGGAGATACCTGTCCCTTCCTTGAGACAAGCTTGATGCTGGGTCTCCCCTTGCATCCCTCGTGCCATGACCAGCTTCTGCCATACTGTGGGGAAAACCAGGCACAAGCAGTGTCCTGTAGCACACTGGCTGCTAAATATCACTGTGATGCTGAGGGCATGACCTGGGGGAAGACTGGGCTCAGACAGATGTTTTTAAGCAGTTGCTGAAGGAGCTGTCTTTGAAGCCAGAAACTCTCTAGCCAGAGCTGCACCAGAGTTAATTAGTCTCCATGGTGAGGCAGGGCTAATGAACTATCAGGAAGTGCTCATTGACACTGTTTTTGAGATCCTAGCATCCTTTTGTAAATCTGCTGAGCTGTCCAGGCTCACCCGGTTCCTCCGAGTTAACCAAAGGTCTCTTGTACTGCATTGCCTTTGTAAATGTGCCTGGAAAGAGTATTAGATCTTTTTGTTCTTTCTTTTCATTCTTTTTCTTTTTTAGTCTGAATCTGGACTTTCTTTTTTTTTTTTTTTTTAACCTGGCCTTTGCTATTTTTATCTTTTTGTTTTACATCAAACAAAACAAGTTCCCATGTGTATGTGGACACATAGAAATTTACATGCTTTCAGTGAAGAAACAGTTAACCATTTTCCCTTGATATTAAATATATTATTCATGTCAATATGACACGGATGTAAGACTGCCATTACAAGATCATTACAAGGAATTTCTTTATCCGAGACTATGCTGAGAGGGATGATAATTGTTATTGCTAATAAAAGTAACTGCTATTTCTTGGATTTTAAAATATAATTACATGACAGGGATACTGTGCTGCCATTTACTTACACAACTCACGTAATAACCATATAACCAAATTAGAAATGGATGAGGGGGATAGTGGAGATTAAATCCAATCCTTTACCCTTTCTGATCATCTGAAGCAGGTTCTCCAGGACTGTCTGAATAACGAGCAGGAGGTCTTGCTGTGGTTGCTCAGAGACATTTCTTTCAGCCTCGCGGTAGATGGAGATGATCAGAAGATGCACAAAGCAGTTGCTCATGCTGGGCTGGCTGATGCTGCCAGTGTTAAAGATGAAGGCTCCCCTGTCTATTAGCCCCTTTTATGCTGTGAACCCTGCAGAACTGCTCTCTCTTCCTCTGTATCTTTATACCTTTCATACACACAGGTGCTTTGCAGCCCTCATGCCTTCCCTGTTCTTCCAAACTTCCCCGTCCCATCTCCTCCTTGATGTCGGGATGTTGAGTTTGAAGCTCCCCATCACTTGCCATCACTGACCTACAATGATGTCGGAGATAAATTTCTTCCACATAAATAAGTAGTTAAGAAGAGGAGGCATGCGATTGATCTGCACCATTGAAAGTTTATCAGAAGAATGTGGGAAATAATAACATGATTTGTCACCTGCCTAACACTGAAGATGGTGAACATCTTCTACTCACACTAGTTAGGGTGTACTAAACATTTTATTTTCTGTGAGTTATTGTGGCTATATCTTCCTTTAAATGATGGAACTGAAATATAGTGTGAGAGCCTTGTTCAATGAAAAATACACCAGGCTTCTGTAACATGCCAGTGCTGTTAAATGTATTTTTGCACATGTGTAAAAATAAGTTTTATGTAACTCAGTCATACTCCATTTCTTTAACTTTTCTGCATGTCTCTCTGTGTGGATCTCTGTATGAAATGGTTTTGATGAACAAGAGAACTTTAGTAACACATGTAAAAAGCCCCAGAGGAGTTACATTTGGCACCCTGCTCATGTTTCAAAACTGCCATTTTAAGAGGAGGGAAGGCTGCAAAAGAAAATAACATTTTGGTGTTGTGCAATGGAGGTTGTCTAATACCTGCTTGGAGACGCATTGCCAATTAGTGCTTTGTAGACATGCTTTATTAAGTAATAGTACTTTGTTCTATGTACAAAATGTTCATCATGAAATCTTAGCACAGAGGATTCCTCTATATTATTTATTAAATGAACATGACAGAGAGTAAGTAAAGACATGCATCTGAAGTGGCAAGTACTCATCTACATGTCTTGAACACTTGATCTATTATTTAAATCAAGTCTATACACAGAGCAAGAAAATAATCCTCGATAGTAACATAGCTACCATCTTACCTGGTTGATTATGAATCCTAATTAAAGCTCATTTATTAATTTTAATTGTGCTGCATGATTAATAAAGCAACACACAAGTGCTGTCCTAGAAGTAAGTTATCATAACCTCTATAACTATCTGATATGTGTATTTAGTAACTCCGTACATTTTCACATTCTCAGTGAACAGGACCCACTAAAATTACAAAAAAAATACAATATTAAAATATGTATGTATATTGTATCACATCTGTCTAAAATGTGTTTTATTTGCACTATTTTGAATGCTTTTGTTTGTGATTTTTATGAGTTTATTTCACTTCTGGTATATTCATTTTCTTCTTCCATTTTCACCTTTCCTCCTATATTTTTCCCTTTTTCCCCAAAAATAAAAACAAGAAATAAAAATATGAAACAAAGACAAAATTAATGGAAAAAAGAAAGACAGTGAAAGGACAAATTTATTTGAAAAATGAGCACTACAACACTTGACATAAAAAAGAAAAAAGAAACCAAACGTTCTTCATTCCCCTTTTGCCACTTTGCTAAAACAGAGAGGGAATGAACAGAAGCAGGTTTTCTTCCTAAGTTTTCATTAACAAGAAATAGTTTGGTAAACATATGTACATATGTACACTTTATTACCTTTTCTTATTGGGAAGGGACTTTTGAAAACTTTGTTCACTTTAAAAGAACAAATGTTGCAGCTCATTGAATCCAAACAATTATAAAAACAATAAAAGAATAAGTGAAAATGATCAGCTCTAGCATTTGTAACTATGCTGATGTGTATCCAGATCGTCTCTGATCATCTAGACATATACCCATGCATTTCTTCTGAGCTGGCCATAGAGTTTTCTTCAAAAATCTACATTCCCCCAGCTGAGGAATGGCATTAAGGGCTCAAATTGCCTTCATACTTAGCACTGTACTAGACATGCAAAAGCTCTTTTATTTTTGGAAAGGTACGATGCTCAGCATTTCCTGATAAGCACAACCACCCCAGCAGGGTACTTGGGTAAGTTGTAGCTGTGCCAGAAACCACTCATCAGGACAGGACACCTACAGGATGGTTGAGCAATTTTATGGGGCTAGATTCTCACATTTGTAATATTTCTCACTCAATCGTATTCTTTGTTATTGTCTTGGAGTTAGCTGGCTCAGATGGATTGTCCAAGGCTTGTTGCAGAGATCTACTGACCTTGGCCTGGAGAAGCACAGTTGCATGAGTGGCAGCCCTGCACCACTCGCGAAACAGACAATTATGCACCACATGCCTGCTAGACAGAATAACTACATTTCTCTCTTTGCTCTGTGTGCCAGCTGGCTGCAAAATGTAGGATGGATATGCAAAATGCAGGATATGCAGGAGCATGTGGTTTTTGTTTCCAAATCAATTCCTGCATAGCTATGACCTCTGCCAAAGTTCAAATTTGCACACTCTTCTGTAGGGGAGTGAAGGAGAATGACTGCTTTGAAGGCTGTTTTGAGCTGTTTGATGAAGAGTTTGATAAAGCCACAGGAAAAAGACCTGGAGTCCCTTGGTGTGTTGGGGCAATACAGATAGGATATGTAAAGCACTAGAGATAAATGCTGTGGCCTTCAGAGCTCCTTCAGCTCCCTCGCAGTATAATCTACAGCAGTTGTGTGTGCATTGTTGCACCTGTGTCAGTCCTAAATACCTCTAAAATACAGTCAGCGAAACAGCAGTTATTACAGACATACCTTGGTTTATCTTATTATATAACGTGCCATGTGAAGTATTCCAGACATTGTTTTCTTGACCCATATGAGGATCAGGATGACCTTAGTAGATAAATCTACATAGTTGATGACAAAACCTCAGCTGAGACAAATCAAGATCTCCCCACTTATTTGTGAGGAGGCCAAGATATGACCTTGCAACTTCACACATCTGTATAACTTTAGTTATACTGAAATAAAAACTGCTATGACTTTGGTAACCAAATATTCTCTTAGATGAGCCAAAGAGAGGGGTACTGCTAGAACCAATACCAACAAACAGAGGTGATCAAGTTGGAAATGTGAAGGTTGGGGGCAGTCCTGGCTGCAGCGACCATGAGATGTTGGTGTTGGTTCACAATCCTGAAAAAAGAAGGCTGGGCAAGAAGTAGCACTGCAACCATGGACTTTAAGACAGCTAACTTTGACCTCTTTAGGGAACTCCTTGGAGGAATCCCCTGGGCAAGGGTTCTAGAAGGAACAGGGATGCAGGAGAGTGGGCTACTATTCAAGCACCACTTTCTCCAAGCTCAGGATCGGTGCATTCCTGTAAGACAGAAGTCAAGCAAGGTGGGCAGGAGACCTGCATGGATAGGCAGGGAGCTGTTGGGTAAAATTAATGAGAAAAAGAGCACGTACGTAATTTGGAAGGGCCAGGCCGCATAGGAAGAATATAGGAACATTGTCAGAGAATGCAGGGATGCAATGAGGAAGGCCGAGGCCTGTTTGGAATTAGAGATAGGGAGAGATGTCAGGGGCAATAGGAAAGGTTTCTACAAAAACATCAGCAGCAAGGGGAAGCCTAGGGAAAATGTTAGTCCCCTGCTGAATGGGGAGGGTGCCTTGGTGGCGGAGGATGTAGAGAAGGCAGAGTTACTAAATGCCTTCTTTGCTTCTGTCTTTACTGCTAAAGCTAGTCCCCATGAACTTCAGAGCCCAGAGACAACAAAAAGAACCAGAAGACAGGAAAATTTTCCACTCGTCAAGAAGGACTGGGTTAGGGATTATTTAGGCAAACCGGACACCCATAAATCTATGGGATCAGATGGGATGCACCCAAGAGTGCTGAGGGAATGGGGTGGGGCGGGACGGTTATTGCGCAGCCTCTTTCCATCATCTTTGAGAAGTCATGGAGAACAGGAGAGGTGCCAGAGGAGTGGAAGAAAGTCAACGTCACTCCAGTCTTCAAAAAGGGCAAGAAGGAGGACCCAGGAAAATACAGGCTGGTCAGCCCTACCTCCATTCCTGGAAAGGTAATGGAGCAGCTCATCCCAGAGACCATGTCTACACATGTGAAGGAAAAGAAGATGATCAGAACTAGTCAGCATGGATTCACCAACGGGGAAAGTCATTTCTGACCAACAGGATAGACTTCTACCATGGGATGATTGGCTGGATGGGTGGTAGGAGAGTGCTGGATGTTGCCTACCTTGCCTTCAGCAAGGCTTTTGACACAGTCTCCCATAACAACCTCACAGGCAAGCTTAGGAATTGTGGACTGGACGAGTGGACAGTGAGGTGGATTAAGAACTGGCTGGATGGCAGTTCTCAGAGGACGGTGACAAATGGTGCTGGGTCTAGTTGGAGGCCTGTGGCCAGTGGTGTCCCACAAGGGTCAGTACTGGGCCCAGTGCTGTTCAACTTGTTAATCAATGACTTGCATGAGGGCACAGAGTGCACCCTCAGCAAGTTTGCCGATGATACCAAACTGCGAGGAGTGGCCCACACTCCAGAAAGCTGTGCTGCCATTCGGAGAGACCTAGAGAGGATGGAGAGTTGGGCAGAGAGGAACCTCATGAGGTTCAATAAGGACGGGGCAGTGTCCTGCGCTTGGGGAGGAATGACCCCAGGCAGCAGTACAGATTAGGGGTTGACCTGCTGAAAAGCAGCTCTGTGGAGAGGGATTTTGGAGTCCTGATTGACAAGTTAACCATGAGTCAGTAATGTGCCCTTGTAGCTGAGAAGGCCAATGCGATTCTGGCCTGCATCAGGAGTGTTGCCAGCAGGTCGAGGGAGGTGATCCTGATCCTGCGCTTCTACTCAGCTCTGGTGAGGCTGCACCTGAAGTATTTTGTGCAGTTCTGGACTTCCCAATACAAAAGAGATGTGGAGCTTCTAGAAAGGGTCCAGCGTAGAGTGACAACGTTGATTAAGGCAGTGGAGCATCTCTCTTAAGACTAAGTGAGCTGGGCCTGTTTAGCCTGGACAAGATTGAAAGGGGATCTTATCAACATGTAGAAATACCTGAGGGGAGAATGTAAAAAGGATGGGGCTAAACTCTTCTCAGTGGCGGCCAGTGACAGGACAAGGGGGAATGGGTACAAGCTGAAAACCAGGAATTTCCATCTCCATGTGAAGAAGAACTTCTTTCCTGTGAGAGTGACAGAGCCCTGGCACAGGCTGCCCGAAGAGGCTGTGGAGTCTCCTTCTCTGGAGACCCCGTACCACGTGCTCCAGGTCCCCTGCTTGAGCAAGGGGATTGGACTAGATGATCTCCAGAGGTCCTTTCCAACCTTAACCATTCTGTGATTCTGTGATTATAGAATTAGTGGCTTTTTCAAATGCTTGAATGAAAGTTTTATCCTAGGAATTGGGTAAGTAAAAAATATGCTTGCCTTGTGAAAAAAAAAAAAGAATACTAGGACAGGTGAGTGTAAATATATTCAATAAAATTCAAAATAGGATGGAAGCAATGCTGTTATATATATATATATTTTCAATAAATAATTTATCAATACATCTATATACCTGTGGATTTGAAAATGCTTTAGCAAATGGATTTGTTATTTAGTAGAAATTAATTCACGCTAAAATTTAATTGTGGTCAAGCTGTTAAAATACTTATTATTATAAACAATATAAAATAACAAAAACAAAAATGAACAAACAAAGAACACAGAATCTGGTTCTTTGCTTATCTTTTCAAGGCTTTTTTTTTTGCATTTTCCTTTGAAACTTCTTTCCTTTAAAGAACCCTGGAAATAGTTACACTCTTTTATACTATATGACTTCCTGTTTCTCTTCTCATTTTGCTGTCCCCCTGCCTCCAAACATCTATTTAACCATGGGGTAGATTTCATTCCATATAGTTTTATGTGCCTAAAAGTTAGAAACCCAGAATTTCTGTCTTTGGTGTGCTGTGCAGATGCAGTCATCTAACCCTCCTTGCCTCCTACTGCGGATTTCAAAAGGAGTGTCTGATATACCCAGAATTGCTTAAGAAGTCCTTCTCGGAACTGAGACCTTCTTCACGTTTTCCTCTCAGTTACAGACTTCTAACTTTCTTTTAGGTGCAGAAGAAGACTGAGGAGAGTGTATGTGAGAATGTGAGATCAGTGTGTACAAACATCTTAAGGGAAGTTGTCAGTAGGATGGGGTCAGAGTATTTTCAGTAGAGCAATAGAACAAGTGGCAACAACCACAGACTGAAACACAGGAAGTTCTGCCTAAATTTGTGGAAAAAACTTCTTGACTGTGAGGGCGACTGAACACTGGTGCAGCTTGTCCGGAGAGATGGTAGAGTCTCCTTACCTGGAGATATTGAAAAGATGTCTGGATACAGTCCTGTGCCACTTGTTCTAGGTGACTGCTTATGCAGAGGGGTTGGAGAGGGTAGGAGATCTCCAGAGGTCCCTTCCAGCCTCAGACATTCTGTGTTCTTGCAATTCTGTGACAGGACAGAGATCCTCTCCAAAAGGCCATTGATATCTCTTTCTTGACCATGAATGTTAGAGTGTGCTGAATGTGAAGATACCTAATCCTTCTCCTTAGTCTATGCCAGGAGACTACGGTGCCTCTTACAGGCTGGACAGAGTTGGATGGGGAGCATTTCATCCTTGTGCTGCTGCTTTTACTGAGCACACCATGAGTTTTGTGAAGGTGGACTGTGGAACTTAAGTGTACTGCACTTAATGGTAGGGTCTCTCCCATTTACAAATATTTTTAGTCAAATTGCCTTACACAGATGGATGTTGGAGGGATTACTTGCCCAAGAAGAAGAACAAAACCCAGCAATTCCATCCTATTTTGGGTTATAGCTATTGCAGAGAAGAACCTGAAATATGTCCAACCTTAAATATTCCCAGTAAACGCAAAGAGAACAAATCATAGATAGTAACTCATGCAACTAATCAGAGAACAAAAACAAAACAAAACAAAATAAAACAAAAGGGAACAAATGTTTATTTTCACCATGTCTCAGAATCTGCTTTTTTTCTCATAAAACACTAATATAATATACAACCAATGAGTGACCATTGGGTCATCTGTTCTGGTCTTTTTTCAGCCTTTCTTTTGCTGCTTAGATAATTTTTTTTTCAAGGATTGGTTTGTCTTGTCCCGTCATCTCCTCTCCTGTCCTTCCCTGTATGCTCTGCTTCTCCATGCCACCATTTACTCATTTGATGTGGTTACTAAGGAAATAACAGTTGCTACAATGCCGGTATTACGGCTTTGAGGAACTTGCTCAATACTTATAGCTGGTCAATTTCTATCTTAAGAAACTTCTTATGAGTGCACTTAATATTCAGCCTTTCGATTTTCCTTTTTCAGTTCATTAATTTGAACAGTAATTTCATCCATTTCAACACTGAATTGCAATCATGTACTGTCTGGGTAAAATACTCTACTGATAAATTCAATAAAGTCATTTTCCTTACACTAGCTATTTTACTTACAGTTTACCCATTACCATAGCTGAAGATTCATCTGCTAAGTTTGAAGCTGTAAACTGATACAAATATAGACTTTTCTTTTTAAACTTCTGCACACAAATGGTTGGTTTGGCCCTCCAGCCATAGCAGAACCTCACTGCTTGTGATTTAGGAACTTCAAAGGGTTCCTTATCTGTTTCATATACCAAATCATTTCACGTATCAAACTGCCATACTGGTGATTTTTAAAGATTTTAGGTTTTCCCCTCTTGCTTCATGTTCTATCACATCTGTGGGATTGTTTATTGTTATGACTTTTTCAGTGAGTTAATGGGGACTGAATATCACAAACAAATATATGCATAAGTAGGTAAAAATTGGCATTTCATTTAGAATACTTCAATGACTGATATGGGGCTGTTCCTAGCTCTCCTGCAAAACACTCCTGGTGAGCCTCTGAGTAACCTTGACTGGGATGTACTGAAATTAGTGTCCAGGATCTTCTGGACTACAGCTTGGCCAAAAATCCCACTTGATCTTGGCAGGTGCCCATTTCCTTATCTGTGAAACATGGACAGAAGACATTTTCTCCCAGGGCTTTATTGTAAGGACAAATTTATGTATGATGGTGACATACTTAGAGATCATTCAGGGCCAGAAAGGTGTTAGATTAGTTGTTTTGAGGAGATGGTAACTATATGCCTGGCATAAAATTGTAAGAACAGTACTCCTGGATTAGACCCCACTGATACTGATCTCTGATAGTATCAGATAGGCAAAAGCTATAAGAGGGCAGCACCCAGTGATCTTTTTTCTGATACTTTTTTTTTCCGAATGATCTTCATCATTCAGCCATCTGTAGCTTATGTTAGAAGTTATACCTACATCTTTGTTCCTGCTGCTTTTGATGTTCTCTTTTCTGTAATACAATTAAGAAACTGATGTATTATTTTATATACAGTTGAGCAAGGATAAGATTTTGCATTTTGTTTCTCAATATTTACGTTATTGGACAAGTCCAGCTTGCTGTCATACAAGATAATCCTAATCATTAACTCTCAAATAATCATAAGTTTTATGGAAAAGCTTTCATGTCAGAAATCCCAAGTCTTCAGAGCATCCCTGTGAAAGAGAAGTGTAAGAGCTATTTGAACTTCACAGAACTCATTTCATAGAGACTGAAAGCACTGTGGTTTGTAGAGACTGGTGCCAAATCAATTTTAATCATCATTTAAGGAATGAACCTGCAGAGGAGCTCCTTACATCAAGGCTCTCTTTATTTCCATAGTAAGAAAGCATTATCCACACCCAGGAAACATCTGAAACCCAAGAAGTTCAAGGTATCTGTAACACAGAAATCACTTCTCTCTCCATTTCTCTCTTAAGTGGAGGCATGAGCTGGTATCTATGAAAGAGCCATTACTATTTATCCAGATCGCTGAGCTGCCACATCTTTGCAGTGGTCTAGAGGCCTATGAGCTCTTTTCTTCTGAGCCACTCCAACCACTGTAAAGTCAGCCTTACAGTCATTATGGAAAGTGAGAACAGGAGAATTCTAATCCTAAAATGTAAAAAAAAAAAAAAAAAAAGAGTGAGAAGGAAGAAAAAAAAAGTGAATAGTATTGTTTGTCATGCTGTTGTTTGCCATGCTGTATGATCTTCCAGAAGGAACAGATTTGGGAATCTGTGTGCCCACAGCTAGACCAGATCTATAAGCATTTGAAAGGGTATGGATGCTTTTGTTGGATACAGTGAATAAACGGATGGGCCTTTCCCAGGCATCTAACTCCAAACTGAGACAATTATATTTTTTTAGCTTGCAATGCTGAAGCTGTCTTTTATCAAAGATGAGATGATAGAGAGGGGCAATCTCAGCTGCTGAGCTGGCAGTTCCACTGCAGTTCCATCTCACATATTTATTTTTGAGGACACTGTGCCTTGCTGTTAGTAATGAATATGAATGAATGAATGGCACAACCTTTTCTTCTAAGGGAAATAAAAAAAAAATCACAGAAAAAAAAAAGTACATCTCTGAAAGTGCCCACCACTGCATTCTGCAAGCCAAAAATATAGGCGGAGGTCAATGACAAAATAGGGATTCCTGTTCCCATTTTACATGTGCCAAAGATTTTCAAACATCTGCATGGGAGTGGTAGACACAAATAAGACCTATCTCCACGTGTGCTGTTTGGGGATGCAAGAGGAATCTAGGAAGAACACGTTATCTACCCAAAACAGCACAAGTGCCCCGTGCGTAGGCACTTTGATCCCAAAGTTTCTGAAGTGTACACAGGCCCTGTTTTAATAGCTATCGTTCTTCACTTTGGATAGAATATATTGACATAAAAGTTTCAGGCATTTAACAAACAGCAAACATTACAATGAGCACAAATATTTGCTCATTTATTTTTCATGATATGCTTAGGTCTACTGAGGGAGACAATGTATCTTTTTAAGATATCACAGGCTATTAATACTGCATAACTGCTTTACCTTATTATTATTTCTGTTGTTCCTGCTCTTATTATTATGTTACCCAATATGTTTAACTGTTGTCTCTCTCAGGATTTTCAAGAAGTCTCTCACAAACTTTCCCATTGCAGAACACCATTCCACTGGAAGATCTGTAATATCCCTCTCCTGTGAGGTTTTAAGGAGTGGGATGGTGGATTTTAGCAAGTCTTTCCGGTTATTACAAAATACAAGCAAAGCTACATCTTCTGTTTGTCTTTATAGCATGTCGAATTTCTGCAGGTAAGGCAGTGAATATGCATAGACTTCTTAAAGGTATTTAAGGATATATATTTTTTTTAATTAAAGAAACACCTTCTGTAGGTTTTATCTTTTTGTTCCTTTCCTCCATTAGAAACCTGGAAAGTAGAAGCATCAAGGACTGGAAAATGAGTTATTTTGCTTTAAAAATAATAACATTATTATTAAAACACACCTTTTGGGTGATTTATTACAAAGTCTATATTCTTATATGTCTTGTTTTGTTTTATTTTGTTTTGTTAAAGGAAAGAACTTAGACAATCTTAGACAATTCTTCTAAGTGACAAAGTTAAGCTAAGCCACATACCTGGCTTCCTTAGACTGTGACTCTCAAGGTTGTGAACATCTGAGTTTTCCATCTTAGATACTGGGCCATAATAGTGTCTCCTGGTCTTCTTACTCCACAGTTGCACATGGTGAAAAAGGAGAGCTCTTGGCTTGACTGAACTATTTCCTGTGGGAAACAACTATCTTTAATACAACTTGTGTTATGTCTTCAGAAGAACATTTTGCACAGACTATAGGTTTTTAGGCAACGTATTTTTCTCCATATAGAATATCTTTTAAAGACTCTAAAGGACAGATTTCTTATCATACAGTAGAAGAAAAAAAAATGTAGGAAGTTAAATGCAAACTACACATTAAATTTTGGGAAGGATATTGAATGATAAAAGCAGTCAATTCAACTTATCTAATTTAAGTATCTTTTATTAAACTGCACGACTAGCTCCTCTGAATGGTGATGTCTAGTGCAGATTGTATACTCTTGCCAAAAAGAAATGATTAAATAGGATCTTAGTAATAATTTTGATGACCAGGAAAATATGCATGGGTTTATTTTCATCTTCTCAAAAATATACATTATTCTGTAATGAAGTATAACAAAAGAGAGGGATTAGCAGGGTAAGTTGCTTATAGAAATTAAGGTGCATGCCAAGAAGTAGGATAAGTTACTATATATTTATATATATTTTAATTGGTCAAACAAAAATGAGAAAATATTGAGATGTTTCAGAAGGATTTTATTAAAGAAAGGGAGGATTAAAACAAGTATGGGATCTTTTCATGTGGCCTTAACTTATCATGTATTTAAAGGTCAGCTGAAAGCTGCAAAGAAAATCAATTTGTCACAAACTGCTTTGCATGAACTATTGCTGTCAATGAACAGGAGCGAAACACTTCCACGGGCAGGGCCTGTCAACATGGCAAGAATAAACACTCAACTTCAGCTCTTCTACCATGCCCAGATTACTTTTCCCCTTCCCACTACGTAAATTTGTATAGCTCTGGCAGGCCCTCTCATTGAGGTAGACTCTGGCAATAAAAGAACCCTATAAATCTGCCTTCTGAGGTCAGAAGATCAAAGTGGATGATAAAATCAAAACCATTGAATATTTTTATTGGAAAGGGAATTTTAAAGATGACCAACGTGTTACAATGAGCTTGATGGAGATCCCGATCTATAACAGATGAATACTGAGAACTTGAAGGTACTTTTGAAGGATATATATGTAAATGTATATGTATACATGTGTATGTACACACACAAACACACACAGGCGCATTGAGGAGCAGGGTCTCAGTGCTGGTGGCCACAGACCTTTATTTAGGGTCAAGCACAACTTATCTATTTTCCGATCCCAGAGAAGCCCCCGCCCTGCCCGGCAGCACGCGGAGCCCAGCAACCAACCAGCCAATCAGGCAGGGGATCACGCATGGACCGCGCGCGAAGCTGCCCAATGAGCTGCCTGGTCACGTGCTGGCCACGTGGCTGCAGCTCCCGCCTCTCCTGCTCAGCGCCCCCATCTGCTGAGGAGACACTGCCCGGCACCGGTCCCGGGCTGACTGCCACACACACACACACACACATATCTGTCTTTCTGTCTGTCTTTCTATCTATCTATAGATATTTCGCCCTGTACATATCTTTTTTTTCAGTGTAAAAATTCAGGTCCTATTTAATCTGGAAGATTGTGATTCCTGAAGAAGCAGACTCATACTGAGATCATAAGAACCATGCATGGAAAGAAAAAAAAAAAAAAGGAACATTGCAGTAATTAAGTAGTCGTCCAGTCAGCGGTGGAATTAATGAAGCCTAATTATTGATGCACCTCCCTGGTGTGGATTCTCTGATGTCTCACAAGGGTGTGTCAGCCCTGCTCTAGGCAAGGAATTCTCTCCTCTCTGCAGCCACCTGCTTCCATGAAAATAGTAGGATTGAGGTACTGCCTTGATTTGGTCTCTGTAAGCCTTTACTGATGTTGGTTAATGGATTCAAAAGTTACTTGGGGATCAAAAATGAACAGTGAAACACAGGTTGAGCTGCACTAACATCCACAAAAATATTTATACACGTACATGCTTCTTGATCATGAAAGATCTGCTTCTGAAGGAAACTGCATACAAAGAATCAGGTTATTTCCTCTCCCCTCCCCTCCCCTCCCCTCTCCTCCCCTCTCCTCCCCTCTCCTCCCCTCTCCTCCCCTCCTTTTTCCTTCCATGAAATATAATTTCCATACTTTTCCATCAGTCAGTATTATTCTTAAAGGAAACCGAGAAGAATTCTGACACAGACCACCCCAAAAATAGGTGGGAATTTTTGTCCTTTTTTTTTTTTTCTGTTCTGCTTTGGTGCAAACTACATTTTCTGGTTAGTATGGACACCATATGTGACATCAAGGGTATCGCTCAATTTTAGAGCCCTTCTGAATCACTTCTTTGGTTCTGCAATTAGAAGATTAAACCAATCAGTTCCAACCAGTTCTGCTTTCTTTCCAGTTCTGTATTCAGGTGGTCTGGGGAAAAGTTTTTTCCAAATAACTTCACCTCTCCCTCTCCCATCAATCAATCAGAGACAGAGGATATTGGGGATGGGAGGTGGCAGGTAGCTGAAGCATGCGGGAGCAATCATCTGCTGTTGTTGCTAGAGACTGATTAGAATTATAAGAAAATGGCATCTAGATTAATCTACAAATCTCTCATCTGCTTGAATCTAGGGGAATCATCATGATTGATCTGTATCGTATTTCATTGGCTAAAGATGTATCTTCCGTGAGAAGAAGAAATACATATATATGTATATATGTATATATATATATACAGATATATGTAAACTTTCTGGGGTTTGCTTCTCATCAAGATTAAAATCTTGAAATAGATTTCTTGTGGGGACAATACATTGTAATTTCTACCTTTATGCAGTGAGCTGGAGTCGGCCTGGGAGAAGAAAGGAAGGAAGGAGTATGCTAGTTCCTGTCTTTGGAGGATTGTGGTTTGAAGTAGTGTGTGAATCTGAAGAAATATTTAATTTTCAGTTCTGAAGATATAGCCAGATGGGATATTTAAGCTTTAGATTTACTTTCATTTGCCACTGTTTTTCCTCTGCATTTCTCTCAAGACAGTTTCAGTTTTTAGCTTATAATACTCAAAATTAAGATTTGGGCTGCTACAGGAAAGATTGCAGATAATAAAACAGCTTCCAGAAGAGCTTTTTAATTCAAAAAAAAATGTGATGAGATTGAAGTTTATGAAAACTTGGTAGGTTTTTTTGTTTCTTTGTTTGTTTGATTGATTGTTGATTTCTTTTTAAAAGATAGATCAAGATGAGGTTGACTGTGTTCCTTAATGTAGAATATTAATTATAGACGTACCTAGAGAACATTGTTAGTCAGAGTGGCTAAATAAAAATATGCAAAACATTAATAAATGATAATATGATTAAAAGTCTTTCTTAAACTCTTCAATGCCACAGAGAATTTGGATGCCGAGAAAAATGTTGTGTTTTAAACCCATAATTAAGTCGCACTTTTCTATAAATAGTCTTCATATTACTCAAGAACTGATGAGTCTGCTCAGTTAATATATTTACTGAGAAAACTATTTTTCCTTTAAAAATAATGTTCTTTAGCCTTGTTTACAAGACACATTTCCTATGATATTTGTTTCTTTTAACAAAAGCATTTTTTGTATTCCCCAGTTAAATATATATTTTTCTACATTGAATCTTCAATTTAAGAGAGAAGGAGATAAGAAAAAATAAATATTTAGGTAAATTCCAGTCATTCAATAAATGTAGAGGCCTAAGCTTCACGAGGAGATGTTTTACAGGCAGATGTTATAGGAACAGAGAAATAATGGAGAAATTTAATGGAATGGAATGGAATAATGGGGGAATTTAATATGGAGATATTGCCTTCTGTTATGATGAAGGTGAAAACCTAGAGAGAAGCTCATTATACACACTGTGTTTACTCAAGTGAGCAGATTTGCTCAACCATAGGTGTAATGAAGGCACGGTAAACTGATCGCATCAAAAACTGTGAAAAAAATGTGTATTTTTCCAAGCCAGTTTAAGTTTTTTGGAGGTGCCTTCCTCCTAAAAGACTTCTTTGACTTTACAGAGAGCCCTGCTACTTGCCTCTATTAATGACCAGTGCAATAACCCAGGTGCCATAAATGCCATTATAAGCATAATTATAGTACAGGAGTGACCCAGTGTTGTTCTTTTTTCTCCCCATCCCCTCATACACAACAGGTCCCCCAGGGAATCACAACACTTCCCTCCATGTGGAAGGACCAGGATTAATCTCCAGCCCCATAATTGGTGGGGTCTTCAAGCGCCCAGCTGAATTTGCATTTATTCATCCAAGTATTGATCTTCTTGCTCTCCTGTACACTGCTGGAGGGGAAAAAATATGTGATTTGTCATTCCCTGTCTTTAAATAGTGATCACTTTTGTTACAAAAATATTCTTAATGCACAGTATTAGTTAAAGCTTTCCAAGAAGAATCTCTCCTTAAAAACAATCTTGTTTGTGAAACTCGGCAAACCCAGATTTTCCATATCTGTATCCATACAGATATCTGCTGTCCATATCTGTAACCATACATACCTGCTATTCATATCTGTAATATACCAGCATTACCAAAAAAAAAAAAGAAAAAAAAGAAATCCAGGTATTATGTGTCAGGAAAGTGTTATTATTTTGCAGATAGAAAAATAACTCACAAACTGTGGGATTTGTTTCACCTAATTTAGACATCTGTAATACAGCTCTCTACATCTGAGCTGTTCAAGAGAACTCTGTATAGTGAATGGAAAGAAACTGGTACAATTCGTCTTCCCTGTTCTGTAGCTCCTGTAGGATGGGATGATTCACACCCTAGAAATGCCTATTTCTTTCTAATGACAGTAAAAGTGAGCACAGATACAGATATCTGTAATAGAGAAGGTCTGATGAAACTTACCCTAATGGAGTGAGCAATTTCGCCAAGATAACATTGGTATTCTATGGATATTTCTACACACAATATTCAGATACCTATATAACTTCATACTAATTGTGGTTGTTCTCACTGTGGGCTAATTTACTTTCCTAATAACTTCCATAATAAACTATTAATCATTTCTGAAGGCAAAAAAAAATCTATAGCTGCACAGTAAATGCCTCAACAGCAGTGTATTCATGCTTTCAGCACTAGCAAGCAACTAAAACCTCATGCACAAAGCTAATGTCTTCACCATTGAATTTTTTTCTTTTCTCCTGAGTTAAGGAAATTCTTGGAGAAGTTCAGCCAGGAGAGAGAACTGCATCCTTGTGATGTTGTGTATACTTCTTGTTTCCAAAGCAAGAAGTAAGCAACCTTAAATATTATACGTTGTGGATAAGCCAGGGTTCTGCATTAGTTTCACATGGTGTTGCATATCATCCAGCTGTAGGATGGCACTCAAGTATCTCTAAACCTTTTGAAGATGGGAAATCCTCTTGCCTGAGATTTCCCTTTTGAGGTTTCCTCTAAGAAATCTAACTTCCATTAACATGGAAGGTTAACATGCTAACATGGAGGTCTGGAAATAAATTTATCACCCAAGACCCTACACAAAAATTTTCTAAGTATACTTAGTCCTTAGAGAAGTGTTTCTGAGTGGCATCCTCTCTATCTCTGTGTCAAAAAGTAATCAGTTTATATTTGCAATGTATCCTCAGTTGTTTAATAGGAACCTGCCTACAGCAGATAAAGAGAATAAATACACCTATATGTATATATGTTTGCATATATAGAGATATTAACATACACACATAGACACATATATAGGTATTAATGTGATTGTTTCTTGTTTTCGAAATATAATTCAGTCTTTGTTTTAGTTAATAAAAGAACTTGTGTCTCTGAAGAGGAACACCCAGAGTGAAGTTTCTTTGGTAGACTTGGCAGAGGGGAAAATAAATAGTATCCTCAGACCACTCAGAATGTTAGAAGCAGCTTGTTTATTCTGGTTACGTTGCAGATATCTGAATTTATATTTAGGGAAAAAACGAAATCACTCATTACCTTCTACATGAATAACTCGCCCTCTTCTGCAACCCATCCGTATGGGGGGCTCTGCTTAGGATGATCTAATTCTGTCAATATAAAGCCATCAGTGCCTCTGTGGGGACTATGTGCCTGTATAAATCACTAAGTTGTTAGAAAATAAATGCAGTACTCTCAGAAAATATCCCATGGAATTGTTGAAAGGATACACTTTGGCAAACAAAATACCAAGACCTCTAGCATATGTTACTCTTTGCAATAAACTGTTTACCCATTATAGAATTGAAGGGCAAAAGGCACACACTCAATTAGAGGAGAGGTTTGCATATTACCAGAGAGGAGTAGCAAAGCAGCAAGAACAGCATGGTTTCCATCCAAGGCTGTGATCCTATCAGATCTCATAAAACACGGAGGACAGAAGGGGCAGCCCAGGGCTCCAAGAGAATGACCTTGAAGAAACAGCACTGGAGAATGCTATGTGCTTAATTCTGCCTCTGCTTATTTTGTGCTCAGTGAAAGTAGTCTTTCTCACTTTTATTTTCTCTCTCTCTCTTTTTTTTTTTTTTCTTTTGCCTGACACGGAGAATTACAATTCTGGCAATTTAGCTTTCATTTTTGTTTCTGTTACTTCAAGTCAATTTTGAGCTGGGTTCTGTCACTTAACAATCCAATAGTTTTAAGGTTTACAGAGGCTCTCTGCCCTAATATGTTCCTTACGATTCCTTTTAAAGTTCGTCTGATATACAAAAATGTTGTTTCCACATTTCATTGTAGAAATTGTTTCATTCTTATACATAGCAGCATTTGTTTACTCATACAACAAAGTCTGAATAAAATAGATTATATACTTATTGTGGAATGATCATTTTAGATTAGCACATTCACTGTATATTCTCACCTAGAAGTAAAATAAATTCTTACTAATTTGTTTTGATCTATTTTGGAGTAATTTTGAGATTATTTCAGAATAGAAGCATCCACAGCTGAAATACTTTTTTGTTTTTTCTTTTTCTTTTTTTTTTTTTTCCAAACTGAGCTTGAGTAATAGCTGAGCTTTAACTGTTGATATAGCTTCCATCCTGCGAAAACTTTTCCCAGGTAAAGAGAAAAATTGATCAAGATTGTGTCAAATTGTGCCAACCTAAAAACTCTTGTTTTTATGTAGTCCTTCTCTTTGTCCACGTCTACTAGTAATGAGATTAGTTAGCTTCTGGAATTTCTCTGTATGCAGGATGAATTTGGAGCTACTGTGCAAACAATAGTTGTTGTGATTAACTTGAGTCTTCAGACTGAGCAAAGTTCACTTCGAGCATGTGGACATATGGAGTGGACATATTTCCAGTCCTAGCTTCTGGAAAATCTTGGGGTAGACACAGATACACGCCAGAAAGCCTGGGCCTGAAAGCACTCCCTTAATCGGTCATATCCAAACAAAATTATGGCAAGATGTTTTTCCTAAATTGTGCTGCTAAGATATGGAAGCATTTAGTACTCATTCTTGGAGCAGTATAGAAATTTAGATGTTCTGTGGCAGAGCACAGAGCACAAGCTGCTAGAGGCAGCCAATAGATGCTGCCTTTTGTGCAGCAGCTCTGGGCTCTGCTTTGAGATCTGGCACCGGCAGCAGGTCAAAGGAAATTCTTTCCTCTTTATTTCTGCACTAAGAGTGGTGATTAGCATCTTTACCCTCAGCCTGTGAAGTCCTTGTGATATCATTAGCACGTTGTATCTTATCCCAGTTGTAGGACATGTAGAGCAGAAGAAAAAAAAAAAAAAGCTTCCAACATAGATGAATGTCATATATGTGTCTATGTAGAGACGTGGAACAATCTTTTTCATGATATATTCACAAACTTTTATTTCAGTGTCTTTTCTGACATCCTCTTACAGCTTTATAATGCTGAATGTAGAGAGTGCCTTTCACAACACCCCTACTTCTCTTAGAAAGATTACCAGCCCTTCTGACCCACTGGCTGAGCTTTTGCTTGATCCTGACTTAACCCAGTTCATTCTATATGGGACAGGTGAGTTTAAAAATAGTATATCTTTTTTAACTTGGCTCATGGAGACTGAAGTAATTTTGGTAGCTGGATTGTAACCACATGAAACAAATATCAGAAGACAATCTGACAGGTAGAAAGCCTGAGCTGAAAGCCTCTTTAATGGCACAGCTGTAGCTGCAAAAATATGTCTCTCAGCAGTTAGAATAGCTCAGCAGTTAACACCAGCTGTGTTCCCACTCCTGTTAGCAAAATATAAAGAAATGAGAGATGAGAATAGGGTTTATCTGGCTTTCCTCAAAGTAGCACCCAAAATCCTCACATTCTACAATGAATGGGCACTGAACTGAAGCACTAATGTTGGGATAACTTTCCTAGATGCTCTGCAGTATCAGTGAATTCAGGCCACAGAAGATCTTTTTGCCTCAGGAGGTAAATCTCCTCCTTGATTTTTGAGGGTCCTTGGAGCAATTACTCTCTTACCTTAGGCCTTCAGTTAAATCCTTCATTTACATGAGAGGGAAATAGACCTGAATGACTGGCATAGGCCACAGAAAGAATATACAGAAGTGAAATAAAAGCTTCTAGCTGGTGGGAACTGCTTGGTGCTTCCCCTCCTGGTGTTTCCACCTTAGCATTAAGGAAAGCACCCAGCTTCCCTGAAATTAAAATCAAACCAGGCAAAGTCATGGCTGGGGCAGCAACAGATTTGTTGTCCTGCTTCAAGCTGTGTTGATTAGTTCCTTGACAGATACCTCATGAACAATCCTGAATAATTTTACTTCCTCTTACATCTCCTCTTTTGCCATTTTTGCCTCCAAATCTTTCCCGTTTATCATCCTCATCTCCTCCCAAATAAGCAGCAGCCAACCCATGCTTAGGCACTGACCTATGTTTTGTTGAGCTAGGTCAGTGGTACTGTTAAGATGCTACTTTTTGTTTGTGAGTTCATGGATGCTGTAGTGTTTTTGGAGACACTACAAGTCAGAATAGGACATCTACATGTATATGGTGGCATGTATATGTGGACATTTTGCTAACCTCTGTTCTATTTTCCCAGCTAATGTTGACAAATCTAATGTTGCCTGTGGTTTCGATCCTAGAAATTTTACCTATTGTCTTTGGATCGGGACACTTTTCAGCATATATTGCTGATATAATGTATAGCAAGAAAGGTAATGTCAGCCTGGAGTCTTCATTGTCCATGTCCATATTAGTAAATAAAATGGTTTGAAATTATTCTAGCTATTATGGCAGTTGGCCATCTGGATTATTACCATAAAACTGGTCTTCACCGGAATGGTCCCTGGCCCTCAGGATCCTCCAAATTATGGCTAATTTGGAAGATATCTTCCAAATACAGGTAGCATAAGCAGAAATTCTTCCAGGGAATTTCTAAGTATTAAATAATATGGAGGATTTTTTTGTCAGAGCTTGAGTCAATACCCTGGCCTTGTTTAGTTAGATAGATTAAGTCATTAGGACACAAAATAAGAAAATAAAATGTGATCCTTAGCTTCTGTTTTGGTTTACACTAGCGTTATGCTGTGGTCCTACTGCGATACATGCAATGACATCATTAGAAGAGCTATTAAGCTCAGACCATTTAGAAATGTATACTGGACTGTGGGGAACAATTCACTTCTTACTTCTTATAGAACTGGATTTTAATCCAGGTTATATTGTCATATTTCCATATTTTTCCAATTTCCATATTTCCAATATTGTTATATTTCCACAAACTAGCATACATGGGCATCTCCATAACCAGACCTGTATGGGTTTGATGCATACCAGGAGGGAAAATAAATCTTTAAGTTTACTGAATAAAATTTAATATTTCATTGAAGTTATTTATGTGTGTTGACATTTAGACTTCCAGTTGCAGAAGATCTTAAGTTTGCATCTTCACATCACACAACAGCATAAATTTATTTATGCATATTTTCATAACTATAACTATTAACAAAACAAAAAATAACAAAAGAATATGGACAAGAGAATACCGCTGACTTTCTTCCACACTGTGCACACAATATGCTTTATCCTCATCTCTGCATTACTTTATAATTTCTACTTTTGAATAGCATCCTTCAGAATCTGGAATAAAGACATGTTGATAAGACCTTTCATTTTTCCAGAGGGATAAGAGATATGGAGAGTAACGTAGACTACAATCAAATCAAATTAACGAGAGTTGTCAGGGACAACAGGAAGGGCTTCTTTAACTACATCAGCAGCAAGAAGAAGACCAGGTGAATTGTTGGTCCCCTGATGAATGGGGAGGGTGCCTTGGTGATGGAGGATGCAGAGAAGGCAGGTTAGTTACTAAATGCTGGGGCAGGGGGATTGGAGTAGATGGTCTCTAGAGGTCCCTTCCGACCGCAACCATTCTGTCATTCTGTGATTCAATCAAGATTTCTCTCTAAAAAGGATGCAATAAAAACTACAGAAAGAGGCTCCCTTACATATTTTTCCCCCCAATATCTGTTTAAAAAAAAAAAAAAAAAAAAAGCACTTTCACCAGAAATGCCAGCAACAGCACAATAGCTTTGTAAGGACTGCACATCTGCCTTCTGTGGGAGTTTTTTCAGAGTCAGGGTCTCTTGATCATTCCAGCTCAAGGTTGGATTATAAATTATCTGTTCCTATTATATATGTAATGTAGTTCTCTCTTTTTTTTTCTCTCATTTACTTTTAGGTTTTAAATCTTTAAGAATCTAAATCATATTAGAATTTACAATTTTCTCAAATTTCTCTACAAAAGAAAGTTTAGAATGTAGCTAGAAAGTCTTGCATATTCACGATATGCAACTTGCAGTAAATTCACTGAAACATGAAATATTGCATTTGAGAAGTCATACACACTATTTGTGTTTTATAGCAAATCATGACAACTGTAAGTACCAACAGGTGAGCAGAGGTACGGATTTGTCACCTAGATTCCCTATAACCACTAGCATAAATATTATGAAATAATGCATAGAAATAATGTAAAAATAATGTAAAGAAAGCTGGATTTTGGAATAACTAACAAATAAGGATGCTAAATTCTAGCCTCAAAATAACAGTGTCCTGGCTTGCATCAGGAATAATGTAGCCAGCAAAACTAGAGAAGTGTAATAGCAGTTTCTTGGAGACTTTTGTATTCAAATCACTTGAGGAAAGAGATGCAGTAGAGTATGTCAGCATGCTTTATTTCTAGCATATCTAAATGACACTGAAGGAACAAAAGAAATAAAAAAAGAAAAAGGAAAAATCAGCGATACTGAGAATGGGGGGCCTGACACAAGAGAAAGTTCTACTTGCTAAAATTATCTTACAACTCAGCAAAGATAATGCGAAAAGCCTGGGGAAACAGTCTCATTTTGTCAGCTTGGTTTCCTGGTAATTACAGTAATAATAAAACTAATTACATCATGTAATACCTCTGCAAGGCAGGTGAGAAATACCATCACGAAGGTAATGTCAATAAAGCAGCTGAACATGCATAACAGGGAAGCCAGATGAAGCTTTTCTCCAAACAGCTCCCATCTATCCGCATATGGAGCCCAGACAAAGGGAAAGCTGAGTCATGAAAAAAGTTACTTTTGTAGAAAAGCAATTGCAAGACTGTTTAAATTATTACTATTTGTTTGCTAAAGACTAGTAACTTCAGAGAGAGATAAAGAGTTTGTGAATATCTTCTGCAAATGCTGAAAGTGATTGTACTAACAACTTTGATGATCAATCTGCCAAAACTGAGCAGAAGACTAGGAGCACCATGGGATAGATGACGGAAGAGGTCATTGATGTCCAAAAATGAAGTCCAGTGACACTTTTTCCAAAGCTTCCTTACTACTCACAGTGTATTCCACTTACACTTTGAGATGGCACTAGCATTTTTGGGGGATTTTTGGTGAACTGACATAAAAGCTGGCAGAATACTAGTTTTTTAACTTGGTGGATTATTTTCCAATCTGTTTAACAATTTAAAGCAAATCATGGAAGGGCAGACTGATACCAGAACTGGTGTAAACAGGAAGCAGGTGTTTGCACCTGGCAGCAGTAGAAGAAGAAGCTGCAAGGTTGGCAGAAGAGAAGAGGTGGGAGAAATGCACATTTTTCCATCCAGTACTGGTTAGGCAGGCTCAGCCTTTCTTTCTCTACCACAGAAATTTCCTAAGCGACTTTGACAAATCACTCACTGTTATTGGTTAAGGTGGTTTTCCTTTTCCCCCCTTTCCACACAAACAGTCTGTTGCTCAAATTAAATAGACAAATGTGACAGTGACGTATCTCTCCAAACTCCATATGCTATATCCAGCCTGCCTATTCCAGCATCCTAGACAACTTTATGTTGTAAAGTTGATTCTGTTCATTTGTTATCTCAATTAACAGTGCCTGACTCTAGGGAGTGCTATGCAAAGAAAAGAACATATCTGAAATCCCTTTCACAGATGGTTAAATTAGGGGTTCTAATTTTCTGTCTGCGCTGACTACACTAAAGTCCAAGATCTGTCCAAGTCTGAATCACAGTGTATGCCTTGGACATCGCCACCACATCATATGTGTATGCCAAATCCAGTGTGTTCCTCATCCCTGTGTTATTTGGAATAACTCAGCATAGTCCTCTCCTCCAAATTAGTCATCCAAGTTTCTTCTATAGGCAGAAGAGACAGGCAAGCACTGCTGTAACAATTAATTGCCCTTATTTCAGTCCACTTTGGATAGAAAAGAAGCAAACTCCTAACTCCTAAAGTTGTTCGTGAGTACTTTTCTAAAAGTAATATATTAGTTTCTCACCTATGAAATAATACCAACCAAGGTAATAAGAGCACATCATTAAAAGGTGATAGAAGTTCAGGCACTACTTCAAAGCAACCTTTAGCCTGTGAATTAAGCAGAGTACAGGAGTGATTTGAGGCACTGGAGTTCAGATGTCCATGCTGTTAAATTGTTAGAACAGACCCTGCCATGATTTGGCATTACTCCTGGACAATTCCTGGGAGTAATTTAGATGTTAGCATAGATCATTCCCTATAGACAGTATAGAGCAGTACATTTTGCCTAGAGAGTCAAACAATTAGTATGGAAGCAGATCTCTTTGTGCTGTTGGTCTCCATGCCAGTGATTGTTATAAAAAAGGCTTAATTTCCTCTTTCGGACACAGTTTACATGCATGCAAGACAAACAAACAAACAAACAAAACCCCACAGTGTTTCCATCACAATTTGATGCAAAAGTCAAAATGTTCAATACATAATAAATGTTCAAAAATTGAAAATCTAGGGAGAGGAAAATATGCAGAAGTCAATCAAACCATTTCAGTTTGAAGAATTTTCTATTAGTATTGTATGCACGCTTAATCATAAATTAGTCAAAGAATCAAGATGCAAAGGTTTTTTTTTTTTTTTTTGTTCTAAATTGAAATCTACCCTCTAGTAAAATATTACAGTATCATAAACTTCATTTTTCAAGATTCTAAGGATAGAATCAGTCAAACAACCTCTTTTGCCTTCAGAAGGTTAGGTTTTGATAAATCTCTCTTCTCTGTAAAAAAAAAAAAAAAAAAGCAAAAATGAATTTCCAGCCAGCTCTGAAAAATATAACCTTTTCATTCTTCAGACTAAGAACTGAAGTTTAGTACAAGAATTTATTACAGATGCTGATTAAGGGAAATAAATCTTAAGAAGGAGATGCTATTATGTTAAAACAGTGATCCGTAACCCACTGAAGAGAACAGGAAAAAATTAGTGAATTTCTTCTGGCTAGGAAACCAAGCCTGTAATCTAATATCTCATTGGTTCAAATTTGTTGGGTAAGACTTGTGAGAAGGGAGTTGCACTGCTCATCAGATGTCAAGCTTCATCACCTGCATATGGGGAAGAGACTCCTACTGTACTACGTGAGTGAGGAAGAAGGATTCAGAGGAGTCCAATTTCCTGGCTGCCATCCGTGCAATTTCATTGTATGCAGTTTATTTAACCCAACTTAACCAGATTAGCAACTCTGTGTGATTGCTCATGACTTGCTGTTTGCTATTGTAATTTCTTATTGCACTGTTGATATAGCTTTTTGGAATGCCTCCTTTGCACCTATGGTGACATTAAACTGTCAGAAAATACAGTGGAAAGGGGAAAGGGATCATAAAATCATAGAATGCCTGAGTTTGGAAGGGACCTCTAGAGGTCATCTAGTCCAACCCCCCTGCACACGCAGGGTCACCTAGAGCACGTGGTGCAGGACTGCATCCAAGCAGGTTTTGAAGATCTCCAGAGAAGGAGACTCCACAACCTCTCT
>NW_010577767.1:414510-429599 GCF_000705375.1 Tinamus guttatus
TATCATCAGCAAACTTGCTGAGGGAGCACTCTGTGCCTTCATCCAGGTCATCGATAAATAAATTGAACAGGACTGGACCAAGGACTGACCCCTGGGTGACACCGCTAGCTACAGGCCTCCAACTAGACTCTGCACCGCTGATCACCACTCTCTGGGCCCTGCCATCCAGCCAGTTCCTAACCCACCTCACTGTCCACTCATCTATCCCACACTTCCAGAGCTAAGGATAAGGACCGTATCTGTGTTTTTGCTCTTTAGTTGTTTACATTGCACTGCGTTGCCTATTGACCTCATTCCCCTCTGTACTGGAAATTTTAACTGCCCAAACAGCATCTGTCCCTTTCTCCTTCCTATCTATGACTATACATACAAAGCAGAGAAACAAGTCCTCTATACTGAGCAGACGAGAGAGACATTACTCTGAAGTGATGTTGCTCTGAAGCAAATCATTCTGTGATTGTTTAGTGTCAGCAATGTCAGTTTTAAATCCATCGCTTTGCTGGTCCAGGATGATTTTCTTCCTGAAAATCATTACATGATTTGACAAGCAAGCAAGCATGCAAAACAAACAAACAAAAACCAAAAATAGAATGAATTCACTTGTCTTTTCAAGAGAGAGCTACAGGGAGGTCACTGAGCACACAGGTCCCAGTGAGGAGCTGCTTCGCAAAAGGAAAGTTCAAACCTGTACCACCTCAGAAGAAACATGCCCTGCGTAACCCCACAGTTGTGCCATTTGATGTTGCCTTTATGGAGATATGGGTTCAGGTGTCACATCTTTCTTTAGCTCTACCTCTAGCAAGGAGGACTAAGTCAGGTGACCCAGGAGTGGAAAATAATGGACCTTGGAGGAAAAGAAGAAAACGTAGCAGCACAGACAGAAGCTTGTGGACAGCAATATTGTTACCTTATCCTGCATGAGAATAACAAAGTGTTTATGGGACATGAATGTCACTTGACAAGAAAGGGGTAAACTCAGTCTTCAAAGAACCAAGTGAGTTGCTCCACATTTAGATTACCTGGAGCATTGTGCAAGTTATCAGGGAGAGCCCAGGGGAGCAATCACTGTTATTCTAGTCAGCTGTGTTTAGGAATGATGCATTCAGACAGGAACAAGTTCAAAGAAAGGCTACTAGGGAGGTCTAGGGAATGGAAAAGGCTATTATAGAAAGGGAACCTTAGCCTCACAAAATAAAAATTAGGTGAACATGGGAGCATAACACTAAAGGGGGAGAAAATTACAGAAGTTAATTCTCAGTGCTTACACCAGAAAAAAATAGTGGACATTTAAACTAGAAAATAGAAGCAGGTTTCCAGCAATCTAAGTGATATCTTAAACAGCTTTCCACAAGATGTATGGAGACTGCAACTTAGTCTATTTTTAAAATGGAATTTGATGAAATTATGAAAGAAACTATCTGAGATTTTTTCTAACTTTCAGAAGCAGCTAGATGTGGTGTCTTCAAAAACCACGTTCAGTTCTATCTCCTAAATGGTAGAAGAGAAAGCTATACTTTTCCTCATCTCCATGATTTCCAGGGCTTCCTTGGGGAGCTATAGCACTACACTCTACATTTTGTCCTGTCGTTGATGGTACAAATGTTAAACTATTGTAGTTTTTGTGGGAAAGTAAAGCTAGTATTAACACCCAAAGCAAAATCTATCATAGATATATCATTTCCTGTTACGATAGAGCCTAAAAAGTTTTAAAATCGATCTTTTCATGCTTTTTTTTTAATTTCAGTTTTTACAGGAAATTAAAGCTAGTATTAATACCTGAAGCAAATTCTAGCATAGATATATCATTTCCTGTTACTGTAGAATCTAAACAGTTTTAAAATCTATTTTTTCATACTTTTTTAAAAATTCATTGGTCTACATGAGCTATGTGATATAGGGAAATATCATGATTTTACCTTACACTGAGAATAAAGTTTCAAAAATGTTTAGGCATCTTAATATTTTTAAAATTATGTGTTAAATTATCTTTTACACAAGGAGTCCACATCTGGGACTAATCCACATCTCTCTTGTTTTATATTTATTTTCTAAATATATAAACAAATATAAACAAAGTTCTAAACATGTTCTATCAGTTCTAAAAAATACTAAATTTCAGCAGTATTTTGGTAAGATTGAGGTTAGATTTTACTGAAGGGAGTCTTGGGTGAAGAAATTAATATTCAAGAGTTCTTAGAACTTGATTAAAACAACTACACTTATACACATTTGTGATATTCGATATAGTAAAATTAGTTAAGATACATATTTATTATGCATTTGTTTAGAAAGACTACAAAGAACTGTTCAGTTGCTTGCTCAATTCATTTGAGCACTGGAACTGCAGACACAAAACAGGATCACTTTGAACTGTAGTTTTGGAACTGATAAAAAACTCACTGCAAACAATATTAAAACTCCTGAATGCTGCCATCATTTAACTTTTTTTTTTGTTTTAATAAATGATAAACTATTTATCACGTTTGTTCTTTATACTGAATAATGGCTACATCTACAATTGTATTATTTTTCTATGGATATATACCAAAACTATATATATATATATATATATATATAACACAATAGTCAGGGCTACAATAACCTTACTATCCTATATTCTATCAACTAAAGTCTACTCCTACTTCATATTGATTATATCCTTTGATATGCTTTCAGTGACCAAAAAGATAATCTTGTGAACTAGAGAAGATAAGCTGATTCTGTTGCAGACAAGGTATTTGTACCAAGGGAAAAAGTATCTACCATCACTTAGCAAAGCCTGACTCTTCCTTGACTGTCACTAAGGGATGTTCAAATACAGTGTGATGCCAGTTATTACTGTGGTTTATTTAGAGATTATGTTCTACAGCTGCATTTGGTGTGAGGAAAAGAACTTGTGTGCACAGAATATGGTATTTTGTGTTACTATTTTATGGCATTTAGCAGTTTCCTCACTCATCTCTAGGCCTATGATTAGGTAATTTCTGCAACTTAAAGATATTTATTGCCATATCTAATGAGCCAATGAGAAAGTAAGTGATTTAACTTGCAATGTAAATACAAGACCAACCTTAATAAATGAGATGATTTACACTACACTATAAATTAGACCATTCTAATGGATTCCAGCATTGTAATGAAATAGGAGCGAGTCTGACGTTTTATTACCTGAAAGATAATAATTTAGCATTCCAATAAACTATCAATTTATTTTTCTTAACCAGTCCTTCTAATTTATATCTCTCAACTCGGATAGAATAATCAATTTATTCAGTGGAGTTTTTGTATGTTTGTTAATTTTTCCCAGTCCATAGACATAAGCTTGGGTTAGAGAAAATAAATAAGATTACACAGTACATGTAGGATGAAAACTGATATGGAAAATTAACTAAGAAATGTTGTTTTGAAAGACTGTTTATCTTGGCTTTCTATTGATTTAAATATAAGTTAGACCATACTCCATCAAATCAGAGAGTGTCATTGCCAGTGCTTGGTAAATAGCAAACTTGCTGAAATAATCAAACTAATCTAAAAATGCCTCATTTTCTGCAGCACTACAGATGTTCAGAACCATTATAGTCCTTTGGAGAAATAGAACTGGGAGTGTCAAAATCAGGATGAATGGTAATAGAGAAAACCTCTTATTCTATAGAATAAATTCTTGGGAATTTCTCCCTGTGGAAAAGAGAGACCTGAGAGCCTGGTACCTCTAGATCTTGTAGGGATCAACACAAGACATCCATAAACACAAACATATACATTGATACATGAGATCAGAGAGAATTTAGAAGAAAAAGTCTAGTGCAGTAGAAAAAGCCTAAATAAAATATATTAAAATATATTTTATAAGTAACTTTCACCTTACTCCTCCCTAACATATATATGTCTATTCATAAATATAGGAGAAATGCAAAGAAGAGAAGATGCACAAAAAGCTAATGGATCCAATGTATGAACTCTTCTGTCAGAGAAGGCAAGCCAACTTTCTCTGAATCTATCTGTTTTGTTCTTGTCGTTGTTGATTTTTCACATAATTTTAATTTAACTTTTTGAGGTTTACCTCTTTCAGCTTTTCAGCATGCCATGTTAGCTTTAGATGGTTTAAGAATAAACTGAAAGAAAACAAAATAAAACAAAACAAAACAAGTAGCTGTGATTTAGATGTCTATATAAACGTTTATATGTTCATTTGACTTTGAAACTGTTGAATATCCCAGGGAGTGATCTGAGAATCTACTCAGGAAAAGGAACACAAAGTTACCTTGCAAACGCTTTAAAACAGAGTGCGTGCTCTGTATTGTAATTGTTCCCAGCAAATTTGGAACACATTTTATTAGTTATATCATACCAAGGATCCTATCCAGTGCATTTCACCTTCAAGATCAAGAGACAATGGAAAGTCAGAGAAGAGACTTCTGGGTAGAGGACTAAGTTGCTGACAAAGGGCAAAGTTTAAATAAAACATGTTCAGTAGAGTTGAATCAATACTTTATTTGTTAAGGAGAAGTAAAAGTACAAAAAAGCTTGTACAACTAGGCATAAAAAAGTGAGAAATCAATTCTAGTTAATTCAAAATGCTTGAAGAGTCACCTATGCCATTATGTATGAATAATTCAGGAACAGAAATTTATTGCAGACACATATTGTTTGGTTTGGATTTAGTTTTGCCCCTCGTTTGACCTGAATCCTGTAAAGAATGATATTCAACTAATTGAAATAACATTTTTCAAGTAAGACAATGCCTTAGGGATATTTCAAGACCAATACTGAAATAAGATTTGAAAGATGAAATGTCTGATAAAGTTTATATAAATAATAATATTTTACAGTGTGTTAACTATTGTATCTGAGGGTCTTCTCATGCAAGTTATGTTTGCCTCTTGAAGACAAATTTCCTTCCTATCTCTCTATCCCTCTTTATTTCTCTCTCTCTTGCTCACTTTTCATTTTTAATTTGAAATAGCAAGAGTTGATCACTTTTGGAAAAGTTTATTATTCCTCCCTACCTTCTTTCACAAGATTTTTTTTTTTGAAAAGACATTATTGAGAATAACTGAAATGCACTGTAGCAGTACAAGATGTTTTGAGATGGAATCAGGAAAACTCTATTACTCAGGACCTGAGATACTGCAAAGATATCTAAAATTGTAAAAGAGCAATATTGAATATGTGTGTTCATACCTGTGTTGCAGACACCACAATAATCTTTTAAAAAGTGAACAAGGTATGGAATCCAGGTATGTTTTGTTGCTAGGGTTTATTTGCATACACTAGTATTTATTTTTTCTGGTGTTGTTACCAGAAAGGTACCCTCGCCGGTTCAAGGTTATGCTTCAGGTCCAGTGTTCTGGGCTTAGAAGACAGACATAGGAGATGCTCTTTCAGACTTCTTTCTAAACTAAACATGCAATCTTATACAGGAAATTAAAGCTGTTCACACACAGTAGGACTGTGTTGGACAGAAGATGCTCCATATACTGAATTTATTTAGACATAATTTTTCATTAAGGCTTAGTGCTGTCACGATCACTCTCTCCAATGACTGCAACAAGCTTTATATCTAACCTATAACTATGATCCGAGATATTAAGATCTTTCATTTGGTATTTAAGAATTGATGCACCTAACTGTCTCTCAGAAGGCCTACTTCCCAATGTTGTCTCATCCATTTGTGCATGTAAAACTCCCTGGTAGCTTTCTGGTTGGTCTGAGTATTCCATGTGTGTGTTCACACATGTGTATTTACTCAAAAATTCTCATCTCAGGCACCAATATTCTGTCACAAGCCAGACTCAGGAAGAGGAATCCTGAGATTCTGAGGTCCTAAGAAGAGATTATCCCAAGAGGTCAGCCCTGATTATATGCTGATAGCAATGAGTTAATCAAAAATATGGCTATAGCCATCTACCCAAGCTTGCCTCAGATTTCCTGAGATCTCTAGGAGTTTTCAGAAAAATCAGATGGCGAATCTAATAGCTACAGCTCCAGTAGTAAGGTGAAATATGGTCTATTTTCTAAACCCAAATTCAAGCAGCATGTCTTGGATTATGCTAGTCCAGCTAAAATCTCTCAGCCAAAAAAAAAGACAAATGACCTCTTATTTTTAGTGATTTCTGGATGAATCCGATAGGCCCAAACTAACATCAGATGAGTCTAACAATTTAATAATATGGGAAGTCATGCCAAATCTTGGTTCTGGTTTATTAATTTTAACATAGCCATTGAGTTTTAGACATTTGCTCTGTATTGAAGAAAAGGAATTCTGGACAAACCTCTAGGACCTTGTTTGCATACTAAACCATAGCTGTCGCCTAAGCAGAGCAAAGGTGTTTTGATATTTCTCAAATTTTCTTATTTATAGATAATACAGCTCAAAGTAGTCACTAAGGCTGACCCATGAGTTGTCAGCTCTAGCCAGGACAACATAGACATTTTTCACACTGCCATTACAAACATTTTCCAAAGTTGCATTATTTTCTCACAATTGCCTAAGAAGCTGCCAGCCACTCTCTTGTCATGTACTTGTGTCCTATGAACAGCTTCCTGCTTAAGACTTTGGTTTATGAGCAGCTCAGTGCAGGGACCGTCTTCCTGCTCACAGCTTGCAGAGGACCTCCTAACACAAAAGATCCATGCGCGGCACTTCTGGGTGCTGCATCAATGATCTTGTGTCATAGAAAACTGCACTGTAAGAAGTAGGATGCATTTCAAATATGCACTTGGAATTTTGTTCTGGGTAGCTGTAACTACAGGAGTGCAAGCTCTCTTGGGAAAAATGCTCCTTCCAGATCTGCAGACTGTATCTTGTGCTTTTACATATTTAGCTTTGCCTCTAAGCACATTGAGAACTCTTGCTTGTCAGAGAAAAGAATAAGAAAAAAAGAAAAAAAAAACAAGAAAGAATATTTATCCTCAGTCATTACTATATATATATTATATATTATACCCAGAAGACTCCAACAAGTCAGAACTGGAGTTTTCACATAAATTTTGCAGTTATAATGGCGGAAAGTAAAGTTCAAATTTGATATAGCAGGAAAAATCACAAGTAATTGGGAAAAAAAAAAAAACAACAACAACAAATATAACACCTTCAGTGAGCATGAACTAAGTGGCTTATAAATAAAATTGTAATTATACTAAACATTTTTTATTGAAGCATACATCATTATCCTCTGGGTAAATTATTCAGTAATTCATAGTCTAAAGCAATATGCATAATTTATCACTTCTGCAGCAATTCTTGAGGAACATTGTCTTCCTTTTATATTCCGTGGGAAGCCCTTCATACAAGAAACATTCCTTTTGAGGACAAATAGGCAACTCATATCTAATTTTGTTAACAGAACTACACCCAGACTAACAAACTCAGTGAAGATTTAGTGAGTTTTGCTACCTCCTTATGCCATTCATCCAGATTTTTAAAGTCACTTTAATCTGGTTGGGAAAAGGCAGTATGAAAACATGAAGTAATTGAGAAACAGGATAAAAAAAATAGCTTTAAAATAACCTAGTCAGCATTTCTACATGGCATTAGCTGTTTCAGCATAATAATTTGCCAATTTGCTCCACATATACAGACATTTTTTTTTCCAGTGAAATTTAGGTACACATCCTGTGCTAGAATAAGAGCTATCTGTGCTTTATAATTTCATTGTGCTATTTCCTGATACAAAATCAGTTTAGGAGAAACTATTTTTTGAGAACTATTGAAAGCATACTTAATCAGTATGGTTCTTAAGGCATCTCCAAATGGACACTTTTATGTGCAAATATGAAATATTTTCACCAAACAGTTTGTGTTTGTTTAGTTTTACCTCTACAAAACCAGTGGGTTTGAAATTACACGTGCTTCTCCAAAAGGGGCAATTTCTGGCTTCTCAAAGTAAAAAAAAAAAAAAAATCAGATGTAGATTCAAGCCAGATTAAGTATAAGGACCATAAAAAGCACATAACTGAACCAGCCAATTTAAGGATATAATCCCCTACTCATTAAAATGAAGGAAAAGAGAGATAAGACATTTCAGAGGTCATTTAGATTTCAGATGGGTAGCATCAATCTCTTTTCTATAGAAATTAGGGGAAGCCTAAACTAATTGTATTTTTATACATTTCAGTCCAAAGAGATAGATGTGGTCATAACCTCTACTGAAAGTTCTTCAACAAAGTTTCTTCAGCCTTCAGTGATGGTCAGGGTTAAGTTGTAGATCGAGCCTTCTGGCTTGAGCAGCACTGTGCATCAGCAGTCACCTTCCCATTGCTCCAAAGGGAAGATATAGACTATGTTTGAGGAGGCAAAGCTGTGCAGATCTTAATGTCAATAAGCATATTAAGTATTTATCTATACATTTTCCCTTTCTTTCCCTCCATGGTAGGTGTCTATAGTAGGTATTCCCGTGGTAGGTATTCCACAGCTACAGTACCTGAGATAAGCAAGCCCATAGGAACAATCACATGCACTATGAATGCTACAGTCTTCTCTGTCCCCCTGATAACCACTTTCTGTTTTGGACTTTCATTATTTCTGATGGGCATACTGCTCAGCAGCTCTTGTGCTTTTCTACTGCTGCTCTGCACTAGTGTTAGGTTTTCATTATTTTTTTTTTCTGAGACCATTGGGAATTTCATATTCAAACTCCTTTTGACCAGTATACAAACCCTTATTTATTTATTTATTTATTTATTTATTTATTTATTTGTCCTACTTTGGAGAAAGCACATCCATCAGTTTTATCAGTAGAGTGAAATTAATAGAAATATTAATAAAAGTAGAATTTAGGCTGAGTTTGAAATCCAATGATAGCAATGCACAGGACTTTATTGACTCAGTGGCTCAGGTAACCATGGGAAACTAGTGATATTATCTTACTTACCAGAGGACCCCAATATTTGATACAATAAAGTGTATATATTATGTATTCACTGTTAGCCAAATAAAAATAAATGCATGGATAACGAATGTAATTTAGAAGATGACTACACCTGCGCTCTCTTCTGGCCTAAAAATTGTCTGTGGAGATGGTACTTACAGTTCTGCTGTTATGAAGATTGCTTCTCATCAACCTGATAAGCTGCTGTCATGTATGGCTCCTCCAGAGATTATCATGAGAATGGACAGAGAATATTAATATTGTGTTCAGGTTTCTGAAACTGTCTTTATGTGCCAATATTTGTCTGGTCCAATGCATGCATTAGGGACTGTTTATATTATCTCTGATTGTGGCTATACTGATAAATTAAACAGCATCTGAGACTGTGCCCTAATGGAATATGGAACTGGACTATGCCCAACTGGAATATGATTTATATGTATATGATTTATACATGTATGTTTGTGTGTGTGTATATATTTAAAAATATTGCTAAACAGTTAGAATGGTGTCTTGCATTGTATTGATCCAGAGCAATAGTGGGACCTGGTGGCAGCCTGGAGGCTAACCTTGTCTGGGAATCATTCCCAACGGGCAGTCGAAACCTGGTGACTTGTGTTTGGAAGCTCAATCCAAAGTGCAAATGCTGCCTGCCAGTCATTTTCAGGGCCTGGAAATGTTCCCAATGATATTTACTAGTCTTAGACAAAGTCTCTACAGCTCAACTGGAGAAGCCAACTTTGAAAAAATACAGTGGGTTTTGGAGGCTAATAGTTACATAACAGAACAAGTGGATGAGCCGCATTTATGGGGCGCTACACAAAAAATGTTTGCAGCAAAACTTATAAAGGTGCAAAACTCTGGAAACAAGAACAAGGAACAGATTTTGTCACACTAACACATCATTGTGTCAAGTATCAGAAGTCAGTCCAGCATGAATGCCTCAAGCTAGTTTCAGGGACACTGGAGATGGATTTTCTCCCATAGGCCAATATTATCACAATTCTAGATTCCCTGGGGGAGAAAGAGGAGAAGTGGTTTCATCCTATTGAATCATTAAAATCTGAAAATTTGTCCCAATAAATCCTTGCTAACGTACAGAATCACTAATGCCTTGCTTTGCCTTGCCTTCCTTGCCTTGCCCTTACCCTTGCCCTTGCCCTTCACCTTCCCTTTGCCCTTCCCCTTCCCAATCAGCTTTCCCTTACCCTTTTCATTCCCATTCCCATTCGCTCTTCTCCACACTCTTTTAAAAAACTCAAATAAAGTTTTAACAAACTTTGGTTCATTTTGTTACTGTGTCTAGTATGATGAGAGTATTGTTGCAGCAGGAGATCCAGATCTGTGAAATATTACTGTGATGATATTGTTTATCCCATAAGGAAATAAGATTGTGAAGAAATATTTCTTTGTGTGTTAGCAATAATACTTCATAATGATATATATAAATATAAGTAAATCTACATATACATATATATAGTCACTCTTATCACAGTGGCCTGCTCTTACCTGAAAACAAACACACACATAAACAAAAAAAAATGTATAACTTTTGCACTCTCAGTAGCAGACGTTCCTCTTCAAAGTGTTCCTGTTCTGGAGAGGTGCTTCTTCAGTTTCTCAACTATATGATGTTTTTGAAAGCAGAGCACCATAAACTGTCCACGTTGATGAGCTGAAATCCCCGGAGACCTGTCATGGGGAGGCGTAAGTCTGAAGGCAGACACCTCCTTTCTGTACCTGGGGGAGTTCCAGAGCATGAGGCAACATCAGAAATGTTCTCTTATAAATGTTCCCTCATATTCTTCACACATCCATCTCCATGGATTTATCTTTATGGATAAAACTTGATTCTGAAAATTTATCATGTGGATTTCTCCCATCTTCCAAGCCCTTGGCCACACAGTGGCACAAGACCTGTCTGATGGTTCCCAGTTTCCAACCACGTTCCCAGTGTTCCAGAGACACAGTACCACATGCAGTGGAGCTCAGTGAGTTCACAGAACAGGAAATGGGTGAAACATTGGTGACACATCTAAAGAGCTGCATGATAAATCCAGCTTTCCTGCTTTCCTGCAGGAGAAGGCTATAAGTTCTGTGAAGATTCCAGGAAACTTTAAGGTGGTAGGTCATCAGGTGTCCAGCTTAGTTTTTTCTTCTCTAAGAAGGAGAGGAAATATATATATATATATATTTATATATATATAAAATCAAAACATACAGATTTACGTATAAAAATTTATTGCAAGTTGAAACCGTGTGCTGTGTAATACAGATAATTGTCTTTGCTTCTTTGAAGCAGCGATTGAGTGGGTGTTAATTGGTCTATTGAATGTCTAGTGTCTCTGAGGGCTGAATCCCTTGGCCGTTATCAGTTGGCATCTTATAGCCTCAAAACCCAGCTATGCCGTTTCATACACATCAGAATAAAAAGGTTTGGCAGCTGCTCAAACTCATACAAGGGCAATAACATCTGTGTTCTTTCCTCAGTCTCCTCAGGCTCTGCCTTCTTTGCTCAAGGAGAAAAGGAGAGAGGTTTTTATATAGATAGTCTTGACTTCCATCAGTGCCACACTAAGCAAGACCTTCTTTAAATCTATTTTTACAATTTCTATGCTAGAAAATGGCACAGCCTTGTCTCAGTATAAATAATCTCCTTTTGTATGTGTATTTATGAGAATTTGTCTGTATTAGGAGTACTTTCGGGACACTGAAATACTCATGTATTACATTGGCAAGGTAGTGCTGGTATGGATGCAGATAAACAGCACTGACTAAAGAAATCTGCGCCAGCTGCAGAAGGATTTTGCTTGGCTTTACTTAAGGAACATCTTGCCATTCCATATTTGTCAGCCAGGTGTCAGCTCTATTCCCATTCTTATTTTGTATTCTTATTTGTGAAGCTGTGCCAATTGAAGTCAATATGCAGATACCGTTTTTGAAAGTAAAACTGTTCTTTGATTGTCAGGAAGGGATATCTTCATTCCAGGGTGTGCACTGTTCAGAGTGCAATCACCTATGAGCAAGTCCTGTCCATAAGGGAGACCTCAGGAGGTGACAGTCTAGGATTTGGCCAAAAGAAGGTAGGTAGGGGAAAGAGTCAGAGTCCAGGACTCCTGCTGCACTTAACCACAAGCACGTGTTCCTGGAAGGCAACAAATTATGTGCATGAAAGTGCTTCTGTGCCACTGCTATCTGATAAAACCAAGGGAAGGTTCCTTCCAGTCCTATCTTCCTATTTCCTCTATACTCGCTTTTAAATGGCAGTACATATCTGCATGCCTGGCCCAGCTCTGTGAGAACACAAGACTTATGTTATTCCCTGTCAAAAGTTTTGCTTGTTTTCTAACTGCCATTCATACATTCCGCTGGGGAATCAGAGAACACTGATTTTCTTGTTGTTTTGTTGTCATTACCAAAAATAGATAAACACAAAGGGAATCTAATGCCTCTCTCGATTCCCTCTCTGATAAATTATTTGTCTGTATAAAATTAAACAGATGATATACTTTACCTGACTGTCAAGTCAGTCAGCTTTTCCACTCTTGACAAGAAGAAGCAAACTTCAGTTAGTGCAAGAACTGGATCTGAAAATATTTATCTTAAGCAAAAGTTCAGAACTTGCCAAAGGAAACATCAAGGTATGTGATGATATTCTTCCCAAATGATGGTCTTGAGAGAGATTTTTTTTTATTATGGCCTGTTTAGTCTAGAGAAGAGAAGACTGAGAGGAGGTCTGATCAACATGTACAAGTACCTTAGGAGTGAATGTAGGGAGGATGGGGCCAAACTGTTCTCTAGTGACAGGACCAGGAATAATGCGTGCAAGTTGAAATATAGGAAGTTTAATCTCCATATGAGGAAGAACTTCTTTACTGTGAGGGTGACAGAGGCTCACAGTACAGAACAGGCTGCCCAGAGAGGTTGTGGAGTCTCCTTCTCTGGAGATCTTCAAGACCCACCTGGATGCCACGCTGTGCCACGTGCTCTGGGTGTCCCTGCTGGAGCAGGAGTGTTGGACTCGATCTCTAGAGGTCTCTCTCAACTTTAACCATTCTGTGATTCTGTGGTTATTATTATGCCTCATGCCTAAGAGTTCTAGCCAAAGAAAAGCTTAATTTCTCTCTTTAATCAGGATAAACTGGTTATTGTCCTAAAGAAAGAAGGAAAGGGTTGGGAAACAGAAAATATTCTATATTAGAGAACTGTGAGACAGAGAGATTAAATTATGCTCTGCGGATTATACAGAGACTGCATCTGTATTTGTAAGGTGGTATCATCAAAGTATGGGCTTAAATATTGTCTATGATTATCCGTACTTCTTGTCACCATGGAACCTGGTGTGGTTATGCCTCTATTCTCATGGGCATAATTTGCAGGAGAGCACAAACTCTCCTCATATGAGCAATGCCACTAGTCTTGGGAGAAATACAATCAAGCCTAAAGGTTTCTGGTTCTGCTGAACTACTTGACCTCATGGCCAGAACAAAATTTGTCCCTGATGATTGGTTTGTTGGACCAAGAACTGGTCTGGAACCTATGACATCTCAGATGCAGGCATATTTGAATTGCAAAAACAACCTTTTTTTGTTTTTTCTTGTGCAGCTTTCTTTCCAAACATACGTACCAGCAAAAGATGTATCTTTCCATTCTTGCTTGCCTGGATCGGCAAAGAAAGCGATCGACATGTAAATAAATCCACATGAGGGAGAGTCATTCTTTAATTAGTTGGGATTAGATGATGCCTGGAAGGCTTATATTGGATACCATTAGCATCACGCAGTCAATTTATCTGCTGTGACTTTTGCTTGTGAGACATGCTTATGGTTTGGATATTCATAATAATCATTAGCATGGAGAACTGCTGCTTCATTTGAAGAGGTATGAAGAGTTTACTGTGGATTTTCTTAATTTTTATTCCTTGTTTGACTGTTTTGAAAGCTGTAGATAAATTTGTGGAGGGAAAAAAAAAGAAGTAGAGATATCTATTAATTCTAAGTAGTAGTACCTCCAAGTGCAAACTGTTTGCTTTGTGAGCGTAAATACTAGCATCTTTGGAAAAGCAGAGTCATTACAGATCCTATCTATCTCATCCATATCATCTGCATGTCATTCCATGTCTATGACCTGCTGTGCTCTAGCTGAAGACTGACAGAAGAATAAACATAGTTCCATTAACTGAACAAGTTAGTTCAGTTGTAGGACATTTTCCTCATCATTTTCCATAGAGAAGGGGATTGTTTTGGAGGATGCACTAATGGCACCTCAGCTATTTTTTTAAAACAGACTTGAAGGAAACTTTTAACTAGATAACATACCTCTGTGCAAGGCTTTCAGAAGAACAGGTTCAGAGAACATCACAAAATTACATGCAAGTGAAATGTCATAATTACTTGGACAAGATTGTACATTCTATACCTTAGAGCCACATTTTTAAAATAGTTTAGGTATATTACTTATTTAAAAATCATTGAAGGAGTTATGCTTCATTAGGCCAAAAAAGTATTTGGACCAAAGCTGTATCCCTGCCATTAAAAGGCATCAACAAACTGAAGGATAAATGGATGGATAAATCTAGGACTAATAGACATAAAAAGAAGAATGAAAGAGATAAGGTAGAAAATGCAATGTAGTGTCCTCTCATAACTTACACTGAAAAAAAAATGCTAAAGATTCAGCATGAGAAATACATCAACAGATGAAATTTCCCAAAGTCTGTGTACCTATTTTAATGTATGTTGGTGACAGACCTCTCATTTACAGGGATCCTTGAAGATAGAAAAATACAATACTTCAATAACTTTTTCCTCCTTATTGTATCAGCTTTTGAAGGGCAAGGACGTGCAGTTCATGAAAGTTTTCTACATGAATGATTAAAAGAATAGAGCCTTAATTCCTTAACAAGACAGGCTGCTATGGATGTTATTCTAAAAAAAAAAAAAAAAAAAAAAAAAAAAAAAAAGCCTTCTGAAACTACAGCATTTCTAAGGCAACTATGAAGAGTACCTTAATATAACCCATTTAGCATTTGTGTTTGTTTTCCTTAAATTAGTTTTCAAAAATAGTTCAAGGCCATTTTTCAAATAGTGACTTGATAGATTTTTGACTTTGTATTCTTAAAAAAAAAAAAATCACAGAAATCACTATAGTGTGGTTCCTTAGCTAAACAGAGAATAGCAACATTATCAGAAAAAAAAAAAAAAAAAAAAAAAAGAAAGG
>NW_010577767.1:442128-466026 GCF_000705375.1 Tinamus guttatus
GCGGCTTAGCTATGACCTCTGCCAGCTCACGCAGCACTCTGGGGTGCATCCCATCAGGGCCCATGGATTTGTGGATATCGAGGTTCCTTAGGTGCTCTCTGACCCAATCTTCCTCTACCCAGGGCAAGTCTTCCTCTCCACCAGCTTCTTCTCTTGTCCCTAGGGTCTGGGGCTCTAATGGGCTGCCCTTGGTAAACACCGAAGAAAAGAAGGCATTGAGCAACTCTGCTTTTTCTGTGTTATTTGTAACCAGGGTGCCTATCCCATCCGCCCGCAGACCCACGTTTACGTTTTCCCTGATCTTCCTTTTGCTGTTAATGTATTTGAAGAAATTTTTCTTGTTATTTTTAACATCCCTTGCCAGATTGCGTTGCAACTGCGCCTTAGCTTTCCTTGTTGCATCTCTGCATTCCCTGACTACGTTCCTGTATTTCTCCCAGGGGGCCTGTCCTTTTTTCCACATTCTGTATACTGCCTTCTTCTGCTTGAGCATTGACACAATCTCCCTGCTCATCCACGCAGGTCTCCGGCCCCCTCTGCCTGCCTTCCTACACACAGGGATGCACTGCTGCTGGGCGTGAAGGAAGTACCGCTTGAAAACTAACCAGCTCTCTTGGGCCCGCCTACCTTCTAGAGCTCTAGAACATCTATTTCAGTCCGGATCACTAATTCACAAGTATGCCTACGTTCCTAACAGGCATTTCCTCCTCTCAGTGTCTAAAAATAAGAAGGAAAACAGAGATTTCACAGGAAAAAAATGGACTGTTTGCACTCAGCAATGTCACCTGATTCTCCTTATTGCAGCACCTTTGAAAAGTGGGAAAGAACCACCATTTAAATGATTTCTTTCACCTTTTAAAGCACAAATAGAGGACATAACAGATGTTAATATAAGCTGTGTGTTGAAAACTATATTAGTGATCAAAATAAGATAAAAAAAAGTAAAATCAAATACTCAAATAAATAAAATTGTTGGTCTGGCGATAGTTTGATTGATTTGCCGTTTTTAATAGCTGAAATGCAACAGAAATAGACATGCAAGGAATCATTAGTGTCATAGTTGAAAACTGTGCTAAGGAACAGGCACCCTTTTACCTCATATATACTTGAGAAAACAATAAGCCACTAAAGATCCTGATTTTAATTGTGATATACACCACTTGTGAATGTCTGAAGGTGGCTCACAGTCTCTGGATAATGTATTGTCAACCAAAGCTTAAGACGGAGAGCAAACAAATTACCCCCCTTACACTGACTATGTGGTGGTGAAATCACCTACCTAAATTGCTATATATACTTAAACTTACATTATAACTCACTGGCTTAAGATGTTCTTTCATTGAATCTGTGTAGGTAGACAACAGAGTTTTGCAAGTCCTTAGTTGCATCCTCGCAAGTTATGTTTAGCATTTTCTACTCAGATAGTTAGAAATGCTCTCCTCTATTCCAGCCTATTTTTTTCTTTTCTTTTTTTTTTATTTTATTTTTTTCTCACTAAAGCTTATTCTTCTAGGCCTTCCTCAGTAGCCATAGGAAACAACCTATCACTACCAATAACTATCCCACTTACAGCTATGTTTTATATAATGATATAAACATTGACAGCACATTTCCACAGCATTAAAAAAAAAGAAGGCATTAAAGGAAGAAAGGGGAGGACTCAGCAAAACTCAAAAGAAAGCTTATTAATAGAAGATTTGTAAGCAAAATATAGGTTTTCTGACTGACTGATCCTAGCCATGGTTTTTTTTTTTTTTTTTTTTTGCTTTACCAGATTGTGGTAAACCTGTGGTTGAATGGTTGTACCCAGGTTGCCTTTATTCTGCATACTGGAGCAATGCTAGTAGATTTAACAAGTTACTGATCTGAGTGCATGGTAAGACATCATCAGAAGTCCAAGTACAAAGCCTTTTTCAGTACATTATCCAAGCCTGAATACTTTTTTATCTAGGACAGTTTCAGCATCATAAACATATTAACTTTAAAATACACCTCTCCAATTTCACATTAGACTAAACATGGCACAACATTTGTAAAATGTGGCAGCTGTTAAAAGGAAGTCCAGTCAGGTTTGTGCATTCACTTTAAGCTGTTATGATTTTATACCTTTGGGCCATATAAAAGCCTTTCAGCCTTTGTTCCTTCCCTTTAAAAGCTTGTTGATCTTCTAAGTCGCACTCCTGCCAGCACCAAGAGCCTCCCAGGGAGCCAGTGCACATGCACAGCACGCCTGATGTTTGCTCAGGCTCCACAAAAATCACACACGGGTGTGTTCTTTTATTTCTTGTGTGATATTAAGATTGGCTAATCACACCAAGCCCTTTTTTGAAAGCCATGTTGCCTTCCTCCCAGCCACCCTTTTAGAGAATTAAATCTTTGGTTAGTGGGAGGTGTAAGCAGATGGAGTTTCTTTGAAGTTGTCTAGACATCAAGGGATATTGTACATAAAAGTGACGTTTTCAGAAGGTGGCATTTCTGCAGACAGAAAACTATGATGTAACTGGACACCGATCTTTCTCCCCAGTGTACTCACCTTACTGATAATTACTAATAACTACTATTACGTAGCAACATCCACCCTAAGGAAGCCAGAGGGAGAAGTTCTAGAGATGGGAAAGCTTAGTTCATGCAGATTTATTTAAGTGAAAGGGACTGTGCACAAAATTATTGTACAAGAATTATTATATGCTTATAGTAAGAGGTTAGCTCATAGACACTGAGACAGTGAGGGCAGAATTAATAAAAAGATTGGAAAAAAGAGTAAGGAGGAGCCACAGTGGCATTAATATTTTTAATCACTGTGGGCAGCCCAGTGCGAACAGGCTTCAGTACTAGAGAATGATTCCAAGCACACTTGTTCAACTAGCTATAGTATTCTTCTAGTTTCCATTGCAGACTGAATTTCAACAAGCCTACAAATAGAATATAACCTTAGACAGGAGGTACTGTGGATCTGGATTTCCTTAACATTTTCCTGATAGCCAGCCTGTATCAGGAATCTTCTTCTAAGTAGAAAAATCTAGCATGAGTATATGAATTATTTGCATTCATGCTCTGGCTTGATTCTGTAATATCTGCATTTCTTCCCTGAGTTACACTGAGAAAATGTTTTCAAAATGCCTCCCCCATCCACTGATTTTACTGGTGAGATCATTGTTACAGTCACAGATTTAGAACATCAACAAATGTCTACAAAACGCTACCAGCATCTGTAGCAGATGCATGGAATGACCTTCTGAAGATTGCTTAAGGAAACCTTGTAAAATGTTTCTTTGTTGCCTAAAGCCATGTTTGCTGCATAGCTGATGTTTTTTCACTGCCTCACATTCAGTTAAAGACAGTGATTTGGACTGACACCAGTCATAACTTTTCATGCTTCATGGCAGCCCCCACCTAAGCTATTAATTTACCACCTGCTTCAACTCCTGAAGAAATGAGCTGTCAACAATTTTTCTTAAACCCTATTCTAGAGTGCACTGAAACAAAAGGAGATTTGAGTGAATTTAATCTGTTTTCCACTATTCATATAGACTGAAAAAGTTGAATGTTGAGAATATTTACAAAACTTCTGAACCTAATTTTAGTCTAGTCTTCTAAATCCAGTATTTTCTTTGCATGTTTGAAACTCACTTTTTGTAATATAACAGAGGTGGGCTAATAGAGCACTAGAATGAGGATGATATTGATCGCCATTCCCTTAGATTTTTACTGCCATAACAGGGATCAACATGAGATTTAAGATATGGTCCTGTATATAAATGCTTGGTTTGCAAACACAACTTTCCAAAATCTTTGAGTCAGAAATCTATCTGCCATCTTTCATACATCAAGGAGTGTATATACATATGTATATGTATACATAAAAGTATATACATATGTGTACATATATACATACATATATGTATGTATGCGTGTATCCTTCTATCCTCAAAGATAAAATTTGGGATGCATGTTTACTTTAACATATCAGTCCACATTTTCTGGTGATATTTTTGCTAACTATTTGTCTTTGTGATCAAATTTGTGGCCCTGTGCCTTGATTTTTCTGTGTACAAACACCCACAGGAAGCCACTGAATGCTCAGCGCTTTTGGAGGAGTTTGAAGTTAGATTCATCTCTGGCTCATTTAACTACAAATGATAAGCAGGTTTGAATCCAGTTCATGAAATTGCTTGAATGGTTCCAGCATCCCATATAAAATTATATGTTTCAATGGATTTTGTAGGAGGATTAAATCCTTTTGGTTCATTCCATGTCATGAACTATTCACACACAGATCTGTTTAAGCAGGTTCCTTGTTCTGTCCAGCTTTGTGACCACGAGGAGCCAGAGATGTTTTGTGCTAAGCCATCACTCAATGCTACTATTTCTCCTTTTTCACATTAAAAAATAATCATTAATTCATTAATCATTAATTCATTCATTAATTATGACTGGAATGTGGTCATGGATGGCTTTAGGCTTTTCAGGAAGGACAGACTAGGAAGGCAAGGTGGTGGAGTTGCTCTTTACATGAGAGAGAAACTGGAATGTGTGGAGCTCAGCATAGAGGAGGAGGAAGCACGGGTCAAGAGCCTCTGGGTGAGGATTAAAGGGCAAGACTACAGGGACGACACTGTTGTCGGAGTTTACTACAGACCTCCTGACCAGGGAGGGGAAGTGGATGAGGCCTTCTACAGGCAGCTGCAAGAAGTGTTATAATCCCAGGCCCTGTTCCTTATGGGGGACTTCAACCACCTTGATGTCTGGTGGGATAATCACAGAGCTAGGAGCAGACGGTTCAGGAGGTTCCTGCAGAACATTGCAGATAACCTCTTGATGCAGCTGGTTGATGAGCCAACAAGGGGAGGAGTGCTGCTAGACCTGATACTAACAAACAGAGATGGTCTAGTGGGAAATGTGAAGGTTGGGGGCAGTCTTGGCTGCAGTGACCACGAGATGATGGAATTCACAATCCTGCAAGGAGGAAGCTAGTTAAGAAGTAGGATTGCAACCCTGGACTTTAAGAGAGCCAACTTTGGCCTCTTTAGGGAGCTCCTCAGAGGAATCCCCTGGGCAAGGGTCCTAGAGGGAAAGGGGTTCCAGAAGAGTTGGCTGCTATTCAAGCACCATGTTCTCCAAGCTCAGGATCGGTGCATTCCTATAAGAAAGATGTTGAGCAAGGCAGGCAGGAGACATGTGTGGATGGACAAGGAGCTGTTGGGTAAAATTAATGAGAAAAAGAGCACATACATAATGTTGAAGAAGGGCCAGGCCACACAGGAAGAATATAGGAACATTGCCAGAGAATGCAGGGATGCAATGAGGAAGGCCAAGGCCCGTCTGGAATTTGAGTTTACAAGAGATGCCAGGGGCAACAGGAAGGGCGCTTCTACAAATATCAGCAGCAAGAGGAAGGCTAGGGAAAATGTTAATCCCCTGCTGAATGGGGAGGATGCCTTGGTGGCAGAGGATGTAGAGAAGGCAGAGTTACTAAATGTCTTCTTTGTGTCCGTCTTTACTGCTAAGGCCAGTAGCCGTGTACTGAGTACAGAGACAAAAGAGAGAACCAGGAGAGAGGAGGACTTTCCACTGGTTGAGGAGGACTGGGTTAGGGATTATTTAGGCATAAATCTATGGGCCCAGGTGGGATGCACCCAAGAGTGCTGAGGGAACTAGCAGGCGTTATTGCTCAGCCGCTCTCCATCATCTTCGAGAGGTCATGGAGGGCAGGGGAGGTGACTGGAAGAAAGCCAACATCACTCCAGTCTTCAAAAAGGGCGAGAGGGAGGACCTGGGAATCTTTAGGCCAGTCAGCCTCACTTCCTGGAAAGGTGACGGAGCAGCTCATCCTAGAGACCATCTCTAGGCATGTGAAGGAAAAGAAGGTGATTGGGAGTAGTCAGCATGGATTCACCACCAGGAGGTCGTGTCTGACAAACGTGGTAGCCTTCTACGGTGAGGTGACCGACTGGATGGATGATGGGAGAGTCGTGGATGTTGTCTACCTTGACTTTAGCAAGGCTTTTGACAAAGTCTCCCATAACATCCTCATAGGCAATGATGATGATCTCTATAGGTCCCTTCCAGTCTTAACCATTCTGTGATTCCCTTCTTTCTAAATTGCTTCTGCCCTGCTATAGAGTCTTTGTAAATTGCTTCTGCCCTGCTATAGAGTCTAGAGAGGCTATGAACACATCCTTTCTTCAGAGTCTCCTCTACACCTGTCTAGGTTCTTTAGATAGATAGAATCCTACTTAAAATAATATTGCCAGTTTTCATAATTAGACATAACAAGGTTTCTCTTTCACAAGTCTGTTTCAAAAAGGCAGTTGAAGAAACCTCAGATGAACAGGTTAGACACCTGATACTCAACAGATGTTATCAATTTTGGATTGTTATGAGGCGAGGAGAATTTCCATATGCTTTGCACTTCATGGGGAGAGTTTCCACAGCATCCACACTCCTTTTTCCATAGGGAAGCAATAGGAAATTATTTTACAACTTTACATCCATAATTTATGATCTTATTTCTCTATTACTCCTTATTAATCAGTACTAAGCATAATCTGCAACATCTGTAATTTTCTTAGAAAGACACCATTTTCATTGAGTACAAAGACACCAAAGACATTAAAACTGCATAGATGAAATACCTAAATCTCTGTGGCACAAGTTTCTTTCCTCCTCTCAAATTCTTTGAGTATTCAAGTCATCAATCTGTTGAGGAAGTTATTAAGTTTAATGTTTAAATCTTCCTGTTTAAAATGTAACTAAACAGTACATTTAAAGTTAAGCTTTTGACTGAACAGAGCTGAGGAAAAAAAATGCTTTATTTCATTGGGACCTTATTATTTCACTGATTTGCCCAAGGTTGTATCATTTGTAATTGAATATTTTGTTGATTTTTTCAGAACAACTAGTTTAAAGAAGGGTAAAAAGTATTATTCATTATTTTTATCGGCGTCTATGAGTGTTTTTCATACTCTTAGGGTATATACGTTGTTGGGTAGTAAAACAGGAATGTGAAAAAGAATAAATATAAAAAACAGCTTTGCTGTTTCACCTGAGTCCTATGGCTCCAGTTGCTTTCAGCATCTCTATTATGAGCGAATTTCATGAAACCTTTCTAGATGTTCTTTATTTGGTAATTACATTTTGTTTTGTACAAAGATGCACATTTTTGTTTATTATACAGTAATTCAGTTACTCCATGAAAACATTAAATAGTACTGTTCTATTATCAACCTAGAATCTCAAATTAGCTTGGGCCAAGTAATAGCCTGGTATAATGAGTGAGATGCAGGTTTCTGACCTAGTATTTACTTACACTTGAAGTAGAAAAGAGATAGAGATGAGAAGAAAAGAAAAGACTGACACACAAAGATTTGCGTTCTCTTTTTACCTGGATGAGCGGTACTAGGCAAAACTTTGATTAGAAAATTGCTTGAAGGTCCTCTCAAAACAGCGAAAGTAGGTCATGAGCAGTCAGTGAAAGACACTGGCTCAAAAAGGGGCTGAGGGTCTGTAGATATGAATTCGTCCTGAAATTCCAGTGTGCTCAGAAACCATTAACGCAGTCCTGGCTGTTTACCTAAGGTAATGCCATAGCTTAGAGAGCAGAAAATGCCATATCCTAGAGAGCATTTCTGAACAGAATGTGATTGAGACTAGAAGAACCATCGGATGCTTGTGCCCACATTAAGAACCAAATCTTGCAGAACTGGAGAAGGTACAAAAGGACAAAGATTCAGAGGATAGAATAAAGCTTTCACATGGTGAAAAAATTTAAGAGTTTAAGCTATATAGTTTATCAAGCAGAATGATGAAATGTGATTTGTACATTGTTAAGGTATTTTTCATTAATACATTAGCTGATATGCTTCTATTTATCTATTTATTTATTCATCTATTTATCTATCTATTTATGTATTCATTTATTTTTATCTACAGAAAGAGTGAGGCATAGTAAGAAGCAATCTCCAGATACTGAAGCTAGGAAATCCGACTTCAGAGTGGTGCTTAGTCACAGTCAGTGCAAACGAGATTGTCTAAGAGTGTGCTCAGGAGCACGTGAAAGGACTGGCTAGTCACAGGGAAGAGAAATTATCATTATAATGGGAATGAGCCATTAGACCAGATGACAGTCCATACATTTTAGTAATTAATGAGCCCAGATTCCACCGAATTTGTATAAAACTCAAACTTCTCTGTGTTTTCATAACTACTTATATCACGCTTTTGCCGAGGTCATCAAAAGTTTCTTGCAGAACAAGTCTCATCCAAAGTTTCTTCAAACTAAGTATTATGCAATTACAAGGTAGTTTTGAACAATTAAAACGATTGTATAACCTGACATTTAGTACACTGATATTTCCTTTTCTGTATTGTTTTCTAATAAAGTTTTAAACTTCTGGTTTTCTGTTTTTGTCATTTTCCATTTGTTTAGCAATTAATATTTAAATTTACAACTTTTATTGAAAATCAGTAGACAGAAACGTAAGCAGATATCTCTTGGTTCATATGATTCTTATTTCAAATGCACAATGGTAAATCCTTAAATATTAATTGTGTATGAAAAAGTATTTGTTCAAGATTATTTAAATATCCCACACCTTTTCATTATTTAGAAGCATGCTGCTCATCAGAAATTTCATAGCACAATATTACTGTTTCATTTCATCATAATCCATTAGTCTTTAGTCTCTGTATTCATTTTTTTCCCTCTCTTTTTCTTTTTTTTTGTTAAGAACTGTCTTTCCCCATCTCCTATACTTTTAGGAGTATTTAACACAGCTCAGCTCTTATATATGACTTGGATTCTCAGGTTATTAATGATGAAAAAATATACGAATTGGTTTATTATTCAAAATGTAGGTTGTCTCGAATATTACAGTATCAGGGTAATTCGCTTAATCATAGCATTGCTATTTGGTTGTTATTAGAGTCTTACAATTCCTTTTCACAAGTAAAAAATCTAACTATTTTAATTTTTTTTACTGAGAAATGAGTATTTTTAAGAATTATCATTTATTAATATATATATGTCTATTTTTCTTTATCCGTTACTTATTTTTTTTCTGTGAAATTCTGAGAATGATCTAGGTAAATAACCATAAAGCAGAAAATATATAAACATATTCAGTTGTAAATAGTGAAACATGTCACTTGAGATAAACACATTGGAACAATCCCGATAAATGTTAATAATGTCTTGCAAAGAGATGTCAAGAAAGAATAAAGATCTGTAAGGTATATCATTAGAGCTTTCATAATATTTTAAGATAATATTAACTCAATTCACTCCATGGCAGCATAGGGATTTTAAAAACATGAGATCTCTATAAATAAATGAACAAATTACTAGGACATTTAGGTTCTTTTCAAATTAAAGGGTTCAAGTGTATTTTTCATTTTAAAAAGCATTAAAGATTTTCAGTCGTGAAGAGAGAAGAGATTCAGTTTTGAGAGAACAACACCTATTTTACCAGAGATTTTTATTGTATCCAATCCTACATTCATAAAATTATTAAGATTCATATATATTTTTTACTTCATTAGGGTTTTCCTAGTGAATAGAGAAAAATATTATTTCATTTGTGCCCTCAGGTTCAGATTCTTTCATTACTGTAATGCATTAAAATCAACCTGAGGAAAAAAAAGCCACATTAGTTGACAGGACCTGCTTGTTTATATTTCTTAAAAACCAAAGTTTTTGTGTAGTCTAAACAAGAATATATACTTTAAAAGCTTCTGAGGTTTTTCAGTTCACAAAGAGCAGTAATGCTGTGTGCCTATATTAATTTTTTTGTCATTGTTGAAGCTAGTTACATTTTCACTTTGACTGCAGAACTGATGAAATTGTAATTTATTTAATATTTTATTTTCTATTTTAATTGCAATTTCATCATAAATATTCCTGCAATTGAAAACAATCTAAAATGTTTAAGGAGAAATGCTAAGGTTAAGCTTTCAATTTGGATTCCAGGAAAATACTTGTTCAGCCATTAGCTATAGCAGAATGTTAATATAATTGCCAGGAATTGTTAAAAGAAAAATGTTTGCACCACACCAGAAGTAAATAGATAAACAAATGTAGCTAATTCACAGTAAATGGAAACATATTGACCTATTTTCCTAGAGAATGAAAGAGCTGAATGAAGGAGACCTGCTAGTATAAATTGTGTATTTCCTATGTCAGAAGAGGACACAGGAATGGGAGGGTGCTGACCAAATCTTCCTTGATGGCAGTCTTTCTATTTTCTTCCCTTTGGTGAACTGGAAAAAGGTAATGCTATTGTATTATCAGCATCCTTGGTAAAATTTCCAAAATCAGAGCTGAACCTTGAAGCCAGCTTAGACATTTTGAGGCTTTTTTTTTTTTTTTCCACCAATAATATTTTGATCTTCTTGTTTGTCAGCCTTTAAATTGTTCTGGTTTCTTATTTTCACTTCCTTTCTCCACTATCTTCTGGACAATTTTATAGCATGTGAGGAGCTGGGTCTTAAAAGAAAAATAAATAAAATAAAATAATTTCTAAATGTTTGGTAGCATTTATGAGATATGTCATATCTCATGGAACTGAGGATTAATTATTAATGTTTTTATGCAGTCAACTCTGTTGCAGCAGCTCTAACCCAAGCAGATCCTGACCCTGAGGTGGAATATCATATCCCTCTCTTCAACCTTCACACTCTCTGCTGTTTCCAGGACACGTATTCTATGTCAAACCTTCAAGCTTCATGCACACTAACGCACCAAACTGGTTTGCTTTTGTTGCTGCTGACATTTTTCTGCAGTTTGTGACTTCAGAGGAAAGGGCACTCATGTGGAACAGCTCGGGAGCTGTGCTGTAGGGTGACAACATGCCATCACACTCCTGCTACAGGATGCCCTTTCTGGCAAGCTGGAAGTTTTGACTTTTTAAGAGTAATTATGTGATTCATTCTGTGTTGCATCACCTGCAGGACTCAACTCCTGGCTTCAAAATGAGGAGGCTCACAGTGGTTGTGTCCACACTTTTCCAGACTTGCCCTCCCCAGTGGTAACTGGTCACGCTTGGGCCACACAGCATTGGCCTAGGGTCTCCTCTGTGCTCTATGGCATGCCCCTAATGTCCAAAAACATAACTATGTGCCCATCTCCATTGCTTTGCAGGTTTTTCGTGATCAAAAGACAAGAATAGTAGGAGGGTTGTGTCACAGCTTGGCATGCTGTGGATATGGGAAGAGTATGGGAAAATACTTGGGGATATAAAAGCTTCCAGTATAGCATTGAGTGATGCTGAGGACAACAGGAGCCCAAATGGGCTGTAATCTGCTTCCTGTTGGGTCCAGCCCTTGGAACACTGTTTGCAGGAACAAAGTTCTGTTTTAGGTAGACCCTTAGCTAGGTAGGTAGCTTTAGGTAGATCCTTAGCTTATTTAAAATGTCTATCTATCTGGCTTAGCATGTGTATCTCAGCATGTGAAGCTCAGCTGAATGTCATATTCTTAACAACAAATTTAGTTATAATGTGAAATTAAAAGAGAGGGGAAACAGTGCACTTAAAATGACAGAAAACAGAACATAATGTTTTGAGAAATGTGTCACTAAAAACCTTAAGCAAACAACCTAATATTTCCTAAATAAAGTAATACCTTTAAAACTATTCTTAAGCACATGTAAGTATTATTAGGCTTGCAATTTAATTTTTCTTCTTTTTTTCCTCAAAGAATCTTTCCTCCTGACCATAGCAGTGTCTTACCATAAATATGTGCACTACATATTAATTCTGGGGAATAGGTAGGATTTCATTTAGAACTATGTCATAATCAGCAGTTCAGGCTTATGTCACATTTTATGTCGTATTTTAAAATATGTTAAATATCTATGCCATGTGGAAGGGATGCAAAAGGAATAGTTCTATTTCTGTCACCCGCTTGAATAATAGATTCAAAGGAAACATAGAGCTGCATTACGATCTTCAGGGTACATGCATGTTTCCCAGAGGACTGAAAATGCAGGAGATGACACAGTCATTGGTACAGCCTAGCACCTCACGTTTCCTACCCAATGTAGTAGCATCTCAGTGTCACAAAACAGAGATGGGAAAATGAAACCGAGCTTGTCTGTCTTTTCAGAATTTAGAGTTAGAAAGCTCAAATCCTGTTTTGTAGAGTCCCAACTCAGTTATTCATATCATAAGAAAAACTCGTTGCAAGGCTGTTGAGTCGAGAGTCAACCCAAAAGCCCCTTTACAGCTGCCTTGTCTTCTTGGAAACCTGCTTTCACCTTGGAATCTGAAGGTCAGCATCATGGGATGCATTGCTCCAGACCAAATCTCTAATGCTTAAATTGGGTTTGAATTTCATTGCAGGCTCCAAAGACTTATAATAAACACTTTCATTAACAAGCTGCTTAACACTTCAGCAATTATAAAGCTACTTAATTCAGAAATGAGAGATCAGTTTATGTCTTTTGAAGATTTCAAAGCAATCTCAGGAGATGAAAATGAAGTGTTTTTGCATTTGCTAACCACCTGCATGATTTCTGTCTTCTTTTGCATAAAATGCATTTTCTAAAATGCTTTTAAAAAGCAGCGACTTTAAAACTGACCATTTATGAATTATATTAAGTGTGATTAGAAGAATGCTTCTGTTTTTCAGTTAATCCTTGATGGGGTCAAAAAATCAAAAAGTGCATGTTCACCTATTCAGATTTTTTGGTTAAATCTTGCATTTGAATGGCAAGTGGCATTTTTTTTCTTTGTATCAAGTAACAATGAATATAGTCAGCATTACGTGTCTACCTCAGCTGATAATAACTTGGTTATTTATAGCTATAGCAGATTTGAATACATAGATGTTTTTGTTGTTTGTTTGTTTGATTATTTAATTTTTTAATAATGAAGCAAAATTTTTAACATAGCACTATTTAAAATCCATAGGTTTAAGCCTGGACAGATTCCATAACTGTACTTACCCTAACAATTAATAGAAATCATTCCCTGGCCATTCACATATGTTATGCATGCTGTCAATGTATTCATGTGGTCCCACTTTCCCTGAGTGTTCAAACATGGTCTCAGAGGTGTTAATGCGTGAACACGGTCCCTGGCAGAGCTTTCATCCTGGTGTGCCAACATGCTTGTAAATAATTCAGGGTTCAACCCAGGAGTTACCCTGGGCCAGAGGCCATTTTGAACAAGCAGAGCTGCATGTGGCTACCCTCTTCTGAAGGATAAAAGGAGTTTAATGGCCTGGACACATATTGTTCTTTTTCAGTTAGCCTCAGGGTTCATGAATCTTCCTGGGTAATTTGCTTTACAAGCATGGACAGTGCCGGTCTCTTCAAGATCAACTGAACAGCGATGTGGGACAATACAGATGATAATGCTGTTTTTTCATTCTATATATTGCTATACTACTGTGCTATATGGGGCAAGAAGTTTCCCCCTGGATACCTACAGGAAGCCATGGAGAGGTGGTGTGCACCCAGGCATGGAACTGTAGCTTCCAAACACAAAAGGGTTTTTTTGTTTGTTTGTTTGTTTGTTTTTGTTTTTCTTTTCAATTGATCTGTAGTCTTTGTGAAAAACAGCCACTCTGACCCACTGGTTCCCAAATCACACAGACTGCTGCTCCTCATGGGGAAAGACGTGTCATCATTGGTTTCCTGCAAGAGTTCAGAGTAGGAGCTTGGTTCTTTCAGAGATTGTTGCTGTGACTGCCAGTTCTTGCTTATTTCTGAGCAGAATGTTATATCCATTTAACAAAAAAGAGCTGAAGGAAGGAACTTCAATAACTTCAATTTAGAACTCTGTTCATGCAGACAGATTGACAGACTTTTTAATGTGTATAACTGTATACACACAATAATCATTTCAAAAAAAAGTGTTTGAAAGGCCGTACAATCAGGGGAGGTTCCTGAGGAGCACTCTTGAGAAAAGGCAAGAAGAAAGCATTGGGGAACAAAAGGCAACTCATCCTCACCTCGATGCCTGGGAAGGTGATGACGCAAATCCTCTTAGCAGACAAATTATGGGCGAGAAAGAAACTGTGAGAAGTGAGCATGGATTTATGAAGGGGAAATCCTACATGACCAACATGATAGTCTTCTATGCTGAGGTGACTAGTTCAGTGGATAAAGCATAGGAGCTGATGTTGTGTACCTCAGCTTTAGCAAGGCACTGTTTCCCATAGCATCTACAGAGGCAAAATGATGAAGCATGTGCCCGATAAATGGACAGTGGACTGGGAAGTAGCTGAACTGCTAGGCTAGGAAGGCTGTGATCACCGGTATGAATTCCAGCTGGATGCCAGTCACTGGGATGAGCAAGGGGAGCAAAGGGAAGTAGAAAGTCTGGTGATGGAGAAGAATAACCCCTTGCACCAGTGCAGTCTGGAGGCTGACCAGCTGGAGTGCTACTTTCCAAGAGAAGGATGTAGAGATCCTGGAGGAGGAGAAACTGAACATGAAGCAGCAAAGTGGTCTTGCGCCAGAGACAATATTCAATATGGAGAACTTTTTTGAATATCATAGAATCATTTGGGTTGGAAGAGACTTTTAGAGACCATCTACTCCAACCCCCCTGCTCCAGCAGGGACACCTAGAGCACATGGCACAGGATTGCGTCCAGGCGGGTTTTGAAGATCTCCAGAGAAGGGGCACCCACAGCCTCTCTGGGCAACCTGTTCCAGTGCTCTATCATCCTCAGTGTCAATAAATTTTTCTTTAAGTTCCTGTGGAACTTGTGGTGCTTCAGTTTGTGGCCATTTGTTCTTGTCCTGTCCCTGGCCGCCACTGAAAAGAGGCTGGCCTCATCCTCCTCATGCCCTCCATGGTGATATTCAAAACCTGACTGGGTTTGGACAACTTGCTGTAGCTGAGCCTTCTCTGAGCGAGCAGGTTGGGCCAGATAATCTCTACAGGTCTCTTCTGATCTCAGCTGTTTAGTGACTGTTTTCCCAGGCCTATCTTCATATTTCCTAGGAGATTTCCCTGACTGTCATGTACTTTGCAAATAAGCAACTTGCCCAACTTTTATTTTTCTCTCTCTTTTTGTATGTAAATTCATCACCTGCATTGGATAAAGAATAATTTTGTACTTCCCCTTAGCATGCTCAACTGAAGGAGATTGCTGATTTTCAGTCCTTTACAAATAAATCTTGAAGAAGTAAGAAACAGTTTAATGTCAGCCTCAAACACCATTCCACCAGGGCCTTAAAACCTCTATCAACATTTAATTTGGGGGTGAACAGAAAGGAAAAAAAAGCAAAAGGTACTTGCTAATGTGCTAACTGTGGGTTTCAATATTTTAGATGAGTGATCTGATGAAGTGAACCGAGAGTGGGCAAAACAAATAAACACCTATTGTGCAGACAGACACTAGATGAACTGCTGCTGCTGCCAGTACTTGGAGATGCATGGAATTATTAACAATATTTTAATGGGACAGGTCATACCTCAACAAGTTAAATCAATAGCAGCTCCAAAATCACTGCTGAGTCTCATTTGTAACAGAGGACTGACACACCTGACCTTGGCCCTGGCTAACAAGGATGCTGTCATTAACAGAATACATAATGAAGAGTAAAAGCTGGCTATGTTTGAGCCAGCTTTACAGAGTGGCTTGCAAATTAAATCCTTACTACTGCAGATTCATGGACTGGATACAACAAAAGTAGGGAACTTGCTTTTTTATGTTGTTACCACCAGTCCTGTGCAAATGATGGTGACTGCCTGTCCTTCTCCAGACCTGAACAGTCTGATCATCAGTGGGAAATTGCCTCAAAAATGTGATGTGTTGGGGCTGTATTGTATCTCCCACATTGATAGAGAAGTTGAATTGCTCATTTTCAGGGTATTCACTCTCTGTAACTACGAAGTCAAATTCCAAAGCAATACAAATCGAGTAAATATATAGCAGAAAATGCATAAAGGACCTTCTACTTTAAATTATAATTTTTTTTAATTTTAATCTCATTTGCAGAAATTACCTCAGCGACAAATTTGAACTACAGTTTGCTGATACTGCTCATTTAAAGACATAGACTGCTTGATAAGCAGCAAACATCTTCCAGCAAAATCTCTATCTTTCACATCACACTTTTTTTGTAGGAAAAAAAAATACAGAAGGAATAGATCACATTATTAAACATGCCATAAAATGATTATTGAACTCTACAAATTAATCCTCATTTCTTATCATATTAATAACTGCTAATATGATGTTTTTTCCTTATCTACTTAAGAGCATTATGTATCGTTTTATCTAGTTTCTTCTGTGTAGAATTGAGGTCAGCAGCAAAGTGAACAACAGTGTAGCATTATGGTATAGTAATCTTTTAGTGATAGAAATTATTTAAGTGAAGATATTCTGGGAATGAAAGGTGTTTATGTATGTCAATATTATTTTCATTAGATTATTTTTTTATTATTATTTTCCTTTGTTTGTTTGTTTGTTCTTATGTTGGTTCTTTTTTCCTTGAGACAAAGGTTGCACGTTATTTCCAAAGTGGAGGTCAAATACTCAATTTATATAAAAGCATGCATATAAGCAGCTTTATACTTATATAGTAGCTGAAGTAGACAAAAGAAATAAAATTTGAAGGAAGAGGAAGTGGAAGGGGAAGGGAAAAGTGAAGGAGAAGAGGAAGAGGTATTTTTTAAATTTATATGAGGTCATTCCTCTAATGATAACTAATATTCAGACTACAAATGCATTGTCACTCACATGCCTTCCCATGTCTGTGATCATATTTCTTGAAGGTTACTTATCTTCAGTATGTATCTGTTTACTTTGTTATTGCAAAACTGCAACACATATCAGAATCAGGCTGCAGATAGATACAAAAATATAGTTCAAAATCTCTGATTTCCTACTGACCAACTGGCTTGACTTAAGAGTTTGTTAAACCGCATAATTTTTTTTTTTTAGTTTGGTGTCAAATAGAAATGTTGATAAATAAAATAAAATAAAATAGTTAAATTAAATTTTAAAAGTTTGAATTGAGCCCAAAGTAAAATAGCTACTGTATTAGCTACTGTATTAGAGGCAAAATGCAAGTAAAATTCTTATCTTGTTTGGCATTGATTTTATCAGAAGCAAAAAGATCTCCTGTCATTTTGAGGTTATTTAAGTTTTTGTTATTTAAACTTGTTTCTTTTAAATTAGATCTTTTTTAAAAATAGACAATGCTGTTTCAAAGCAAACAGTCTGAAAACTTTATACCTGAAGTGAGTTATTTCAGTATTTTGGAAAAATTTCCCTTTTCTTGATTTTTGTGTTTGTTTTTGTTCTTTTTTCCCTCATTTCTTTTAGTAGACACAATCATACAAACTCTCTGAAAACTCTTTTTTCCCCATTGAGGAGCAAAAGATCCCCTTGCTACACGGCACAGTTTTTTCCTGCTGCTTACCTGAGCTATGCACGGCAGCTCACCATCCGGAGACTTGGAAAAAATATGAGAGAAATGGCTATTGCTCAAGGCAATACACCAGTGCATTACCCAGTTCCCCAAGGGTTAAAACACTTAAAATACAACCTTTTTCAACCTTTTTTTTTTTTTTTTTTTTTTTTTTTTTGAGATGTTTACCAGAGCGGGTCAGGATTTCATAAACATTTCAGTGATACGGAGAAGATTTTGTACATTACATTCATCCACTACTGAACATGTAACACATACCTGGAATGTATATTTGCAATGTTTATCTCAGTGCTTGGGAGTACGTACTACCCTTTTACTGTACGCACTCATTGGCTTGCCAGCCGTCATGGTGTCCCTTTGAGTGGTTTGAGCAGTTAGAAGTATGTTGGAAGGGGATGTAAGAAAAATAAAATGAATTTCATCAGGATATTACATCATGCTACAAGATGGATGGAGAAAGCCCAGGGAACAATCAGATGAATGAGCTCTGATCAGGGAAAAATGGAAAAAAAATGTATATATATACATATATATATATATGATAATGAGTCACTTTTTGACAAAGAAAAGAAGAAAAAAGACAGAAAGAAGTAGTTTATATCAAAGCTAAAACTAGGGCTATAATCTGTCTAAACCGGAATTTCATGCTTTGGTCGGTTACATACCACTGTGCTTTTAAACTTGTGCAACCCTTTCCAGATGTGCTCTATGCTTGCTGAAGAAGTGAATATATTTTCATTTCATTGTTTCAGCTGGAACCAAATATTTTCCCTATTTCTTCAATTCTTCTATTTGTTCACCCTTTCCAGTTCTAACGATGACAGACAGGGGAACTCCCCTGGAAGAATATGCTGATTTTAATGCAGCCTTTTATTTGACATGATGCAACTAAAGAGGAAACACATTATTCTTTTGCTTTCATCAGTGTGAATTTTATTGCCATATTTAGTGTGTGATTTTATTTTAATTCCTATTTTGAACCATGTAAGCACTGCTTGTCAATTTACAATGAAATCCAGATCATACATATGTCCAAATAAAAGCTGGCTTTCTGGTTTTATTTAATTTTAAAGGACAGATGCAGAATAACACTTTGAAGGCTCAAGTATAATGCAATCTTAATTTCTTGTATGGATATCATAGAATGCTTAAGGTTAGAAGGGACCTCTAGAGGTCATCTAGTCCAAACCCCCTGCACACGCAGGATCACCTAGAGCACGTGGCACAGGACGGCATCCAAGCGGGTTTTGAAGATCTCCTGAGAAAGAGTACCAAACTGTAAGCCTCAGTTTGAGCATTGCTATTTTTTTTGCTCTGTGCCTCAGTATTGCAAAATGATAAATAAACAAACAAAACCCAATACATTTAAAAGGAAATCATTTTTACTGAGGTAAATGTAAATATATATATATATTTTTTTCCCTGCCTAATACTTCTTAAAGAAGTAAAGAAGTCCTGAAGGTTGCAGAACCTGCACAGGATAAAAAATCCCGCAGTGCAATGAGAATAAACTAGATCCCCATTTCACAAGTGTTTTGTTACTGAGAGTCTCAAACCACATCCATAAGGGAGCTGGGATGAGAGATGTAGTAATGCTTCCCAGCATTATTCCTAACATCACCACTATTTTGCAAACATGTAGGGTGGGCAGGCAGCCACATCACTTGTATCATAGCCTCAGATACCCCTTTCCCCCGCAATGCAGGAATCAGGTGTTCTTCGCCTGCTCCTGGCAATTAATGTTCTCAGTTTTTCCTTTCACGAACCTTTCTCACCTGGCAGTCCAGTACTATAGGTGGGGAACTGCTGTAATTCTGGCAAGTCTATGGTGCAGTCAAAAATAGGTTGGGAAATGGAGCATTTAATGACGTATGAAGAAAGTAAAAAAAATTCTTCTTGGTCCTGCTGATCTCACCTCTTTCTTCCTATTATGTCTGCCTCTATTGTTTACATTTTTTTTTTTTGACTGAGCCGCCAAACTAAGTTTACTATGATTTCTTGGCTGACATTTTGATCCTTTATTATATTTGTATAAATATGGTAAATGCATGGAATACTGAAAGGCTGATCGGTACATCTAAATGTATTCAAATATGAATAATATGCAATGACTTAGGTCAGCAAAAGCTCTAATGCTTTTTAGCCAGCAGGGATCTCAAAAGAAAAGTTTGCATCCACACAAATTTCACAAGAGGTTTGAGAGAACATGGTATAAAAGGTATATTGTACAAAATATAGCATTAGAATGACTACTGAAGCATGCAAATGTGTTATTTGTATTTACCATACAAATATATGGTGAATACTCACCATCTGCTTTCTGAACAAAGTCATAGGATTGTCAGGCTGTCAGGACCTTACAATTTTCTCCTGTATTTCTCTTTTCACATTCATCCCAAGTTGACAAAGAACTGTCTCAATGAGTTTGGGAATAGCTAGGAAACCCCCCACTGGCAGCTTCTGTGCATTTTCAAATGCCTCATGCACATTTCAGTGCCCAGACTGCTACAAAACCAACAGAAAAAAAAAAAAAAAAAGTCAGGATAGGTCTCAGTCATCCCCTGAACTAGTTACCTGGGCACCATCCAGGCATGGACATGCCAGTACAAGAGCTCCTGATGTTCTGCTAGTGACCTAGATGCACCTAGATGTAAAATAAGGGAGAGAATTTGAAATAAAGGTCTGTGGCCTGGGTCCATGTTACTTATATGATTCATGTAATGCTTTAGGCTTCCACTGCAGTCATTGCAGGAAGCTAGAAACACCTGTAGAAAACAATGCAGAGACTAAGATGATTCAGACTGTGGAGGTGCCTTTCTTTATTCATTTTATATTGAGGGTGCCAAGCGCCCCTGTCAAATACACCATAACTTCTGCTTAGTATTCAAGGTGAGGTTAAATTTATTTGGGCTTACAAAGGAAGATACAATCACCGTTGGATATAGCTGATGAAAAACACAGTGAAGAAACACTTATGAGTACAGTAAAAGTTAGGATACAGTCTGGAGAGCTACACCAGACATGGTCAGCTGAGCAGACACAAGTTTCCACTGCTAAATAAGATAAACTGTTCTCCAAATGTCATTGATTGTATAGATTAGACTTCCTTCAGTTTGCTAAGTAGATTTTTTTAATTCTCATTTGAATGACTTAGCATGCAGCCCTGTGTGGTCCTGGCTTCAGGTCAGTCATTAATATTTAGCTGCTTCTGCATGTGGATATCTTAGGCAACTAAAAGTGTCCAGAAATGGCATCAAATCATATCCAAATGTCATAGAATTCCCCCAACATTTCAGCTGTCTAGCCACTATCAAGTATTCATAACAGTAGTGAATTTTAAGGTGAAACTTGAAGGCAAGAGGAATCCAACTACCCAACACTCAGGCACCTTTGAAAGAAAGAACTGATACATATGTCTGAAACAAAATTTTAAAGCCAGTACCTAAGTGTTCATGACAACTCATCTTAAAGGTATTTTGATGAGATATTTCCCAAGGTTTGCCTTTCAAAATTAATTGAATTATTCATGGACACTACAGGTTGATTTCATCTCTACAGAAACTTCATGACCTCTTTATTCACTTTGCTGCTACCAAATTCCTCAGGGCTCAACATTATTTTAATACAATGTCATTACAAGTGCTGGGCATCATAGAATATGAGCTTTTCTAGAACTAAGACAATATTCTGATTTTCTTTAGCATTTTGGTTATTATATAAACTAAAATAGATATACCTATAATATCCATGTTTAAGATCATATATAATTTGCCAAAATCTCTTAGCCTATTAATAAGGTGAAACAAAATACAAACCCCCAGGTTGGCCAAGATATGAGAAAACCTTCAATCCTCTCTGTTCCAGAAAGTGTTCTGAAGAAGAGATTTGGGAAAAGTCACCAGTATTTTGAAGCTGCTCTTGTGAGTTAGAAACCCTGCCTCTTCCCTTTCCACTCAATCCTTTCTGCCTCTGCATGGTTCTCTGAAACTGTTGTCATTTTGCAGTAAATAAAACTGGTAATTAACCAGCTATACTCTAGCAACTGTTGAAAGTTAAGCCTCATTATCTGCATAAGAATGAAATTGAATGAAACAGAAGTAATCACATTCTCAATTATATTTGCTAGCATAGAGGGGAGAGCTTTTTTTTATTTTTTTTTTAATTATACAAACCAAAATCAGATATAGAAAAGGAAAAAGGGGTGTGAACTTTAATTTTCTTCTGTAGCAGCTTAACAAATTCAGATGTTGGTGGGGAAATGATAAAGCTTCGCTGTATGGATATCCTGCTGCAAGTGGAAAAAGCAATTGTTAGGCACAAAAAACCTGTGTGACAACAAATCCACATGATCCTCTGGAGAGAGTGTATAGAGATAAAGATATATTTTTGTTTACTGCAGGAAAAAAAATATTGTTTCTAAAGATTTTGTTTTCCAGACAGGATTACTTCTGTAGAGCATTAAGTTTAGAAAAATAAAAGGAAAAAAAAAAAAAGCCCCAGGCACCAACAGATGAGGACTCAGAGTTTATGCTTTTAATCTGTGATCATATGGAATTTAGAGAACTTTGCCACCCACTTCAGTTTGTTATTGTTCAAATGCTATGATTAAAATATTTCTCATTTCCCCTTCACATTTCCCCTGAGACCCTTAGCCTGGAATCTCTCAACCAGCCAGAAGCTAAGACAACGTCAGTCATCTGACTGAAACTTGAACTACTTAATAAGAAGATAGGATAGGCTGTAGTGATCAGAGGCACAGCTTGAGCAGACAAACACACGGATTGTAAAGTGCTTATACATGTCCAGTCGTGTTTATACACCCTCTTCTCTGTTCCCTTCTTTGTTCCTCCCCCATTCTCTCCAAAATATTCCTTTGAAAGATTTGCATAGACTCATAGTCCCCTGGTGTCCAAAAATACCCACATTTCTCTTGTTTTCTCCTTCTTTGCAAAGTCCAGGTTGGCCATGACTGCAGCTTCTCAGTGTCCCATCTTTTGTGACTGCAGAAGTTAGGACTCTGCTTAAGTCTTTGTTACCTCTTGCCTATTAGATTTGTGTATCTGAGCATCTTTTTTATTGCTTCTTCCTTTATTTATTGTCCTTTTGGTACTGAAAAGATCTTTGATCAGATAAACTTAAGAGCACACTGCTACTTTATGGTTAACTTGTCAACCAGGACTTCCAAATCCCTCTCTGTGGAGCTGCTTTTCAGCAGGTCAACCCCTAATCTGTACTGATGCTTGGGGTTATTCCTCCCCACGTGCAGGACCCTGCCCTTGTCCTTGTTGAACCTCATGTGGTTCCTCTCTGCCCAGCTCTCCAACCTGTCTAGGTCTCTCTGAATGGCAGCACAGCCCTCAGGAGGTCAACCACTCCTCCCAGTTTGGTATCATCTGCAAACTTGCTCAGAGTACATTCTGTTCCCTTATCCAAGTGCTTGATGAATAAGTTGAACAGCACTGGGCCCAGTATTGACCCCTGTGGGACACCACTGACTACAGCCACCAACTAGACTCAGCACCATTTATCACCCCCCTCTGGGCTCTGCCATCCGGCTAGTTCTCAATCCACTTCACGGTCAACTCATCCAGTCCACAATTCCTAAGCTTGCCTATGAGGATGTTATGGGAGACTGTGTTGAAAACCTGGCTGAAGTCAAGGTAGACAACATCCATGGCTCTCCCATCGTTCATTCAGCCAGTCATCCCATCGTAGAAGGCTGCCAGGTTCTTCAGACACGACTTCCTGTTGGTGAATCCATGCTGACTACTCCCGATTACCTTCTTTTCCTTCACATGCCTAGAGATGGTCTAGGATGAGCTGCTCCACTACCTTTCCAGGGACGGAGGTGAGGCTGATTGGCCTATAGATTCCCAGGTCCTCCCTCTCACCCTTTTTGAAGACTGGAGTGATGTTGGCTTTCTTCCAGCCCTTCAGCAGCTCCCTGAGTCTCTATGACCTCTCAAAGATGATGGAGAGCAAAATAATCAATCAAACAAATAAAAACAAACAAACAAAAAGATAACCCCGTACTTTACATGTATTTAAAGCTAACCTGGATAAATAATGTGCTAATTGCAAAAGTCAGGCTTGAAGAGATAATAACTTACTGCATGTCTAGAGAAGAAGAAAAGTGTCTGAGCCACAAAAGGATTGAGGTAGTTAAATGCCATTTATCAGCCATGTCACTCAGCTTTATTTGAAGAAGCTTCAGCCATACCTAGAAACATCGATTTTTGATAGTGCATTCACTTAGGGTGCTTTCCCATTACTGTGGAAAAAACAGAGCTGTTCAACTAATTTTCCCTATGAAACACATTCTAATGTATATTTCAAGTGCACATCTACAGAATTAGACAGCATAAAACAGAAGAGAAAGAAATAAGGTTTTCTTTGAGTCACAGAACTGTTGGGGTTGGCAGGGACACCTAGAGATCATTCGGTTTACCCCACCCCTGCTCAAGCAGGATCAGCTAAAGGAGGTTGCCCAGGACTGTGTCCAGTCAG
>NW_010577768.1:0-15801 GCF_000705375.1 Tinamus guttatus
CTGCCCTGCTACCCCATGCTGCTGCAGGCGGGCTCATCACTTCTGCCCCCCTTGTGCTGCTGCAAATCCAGGTTTCCTCAATAGTGGAGCTTCCCCTCACTTCCTGGAAATAAATCCCTTGCCAAACATCTGGATTCTCCCTGCTATCTCTGATAACCTGACAGTCCTGCAGCCCTTTGCAGGCAAACCTGGAGGAGATGGTTTGCCAAGGTCCCAGGTCTCCTATCCCTTCCCCTTTTAACATTAAATTCTTGTTGTATTGCCCACAGTCCTACCTTCAGCAGCTGCTTGAAAAACTGAGAAATGGTCACCGTGGGACTGGCAGTTTTCTGCTAGGTCCACTGACTCATGTCTGCCTGGTTTGCTGGTATCTGCAATGGATCACATTTCCCACATTAGCTCAGAAAAGCAGACTGAGGTTGTACGGAAGTCTAATTTTAAAGATTTTGAAGCTATTCTTATTTAACATCTCTCTGACCTAGTCTGTAGCAGAACATATGACTAGGAAACCAACTGCTTGTTCGGCACTGCTTTTCTCCTGACCCTAAATCTCTTCCTCTGCTAAGCATGAAGCTTGGTATCAAATGAAAACTCTTTCTGTGGTTTGTAAAAGCTTTTTAATATCTTTTTTTTTTTTATTTTGTGCACAAATGAACTGCCTGATCGGGTTTAGAAGTGGAACCAGAGACACCAAAATACAATTATGATGGTGCTGGGACTACTCCGAAACTAAGTGATACCGTATGTTGGCCTGATTCAGTGGGTGGTTACTAGATTGGCTCAGTAGGGATCTGGAAAAAAAAAAGTCAGGGATGAAAAGAATAGCCAAAGAAAGTCATATCTGAGCAATTACTGAAGGAGCTGTTAGGGGGCAATGCCAGAACCACCAGCTTTGATGACCGTTTCCAAACTAGACAGCTTATAAAATTGGTTATGACCATAAAGGAAGAAGCCTGTTCCAAAATACATTTGGGAGATGTATTTGCCTCTTGTTACTCAGTCTGTAGGCAAAGATGATAAGCAACAGTAGTGATGGAGCTCAGTCAGGATACTGAATACAACTTTGGCATAAGTTGTGAGATGGGAGACTGAGTCTTGAATCAGGATAGGAATTCAAAGTTTGGAAATGCCTCCAGGTTTAGGGTATAACACCCAATGCCAAAATTGTCATAGTAAGAAGTGCCTATAGATTTCAATGCTTACATGATCCATCTTTCTGTAGGACAGTCAAACTCACTGTGCCTCACCTGGGAACAACAGGTCATGACAGGATTCTCCTTGCCATCTTTGTTCACTGTGAAGGGGCATAAATCCAGTGAAGTCCTGCACATACCTATAGGCATTAGAGTCATGCACATACAGAGCATGACTGATACTTTGTTTACAGTTTCAAAATGCTGCAGTTGCATTTTGTCGCTTTAGATAGATCTCAGTCTTGCTCCCTAAACATTTCTTTTTGATGTTACTTACATTTACTCCTATTACGATACTCAGATACTCCTTCTAAAACCTGAAAAATATTAGATCCAATCCTGAAGATGCCACCCAACTGACATGTAAATAAACAAAGATTCTGTGAATGGAAAGTTCAAGCAGTTGTGAGGAGGTTTAAGGATTAGTAAAAGATGATTCTGTCATTATTTTCCTAATTGATAAAAGATGGACCACTATTATTTTGAATAAGGCTGTTTGTTACCACACAAGCCTCAAGCAACTCAACAGAAAATCTAATGCAATCAAGGAGAACTGCTTCTGGATGTTGAAAATGCTCCTGTGATGTCCCCCTACCCTGAATACTTAATATGGAGCAAAGTGAGCACAGAAGAATCTCTACTTCCTCTTTTTAGATTTAATTGAAAAAAAAAATGAAACTACCTCATCTTCCCCCTTACATTATCTCTCTGAAATGACCAAGTTATCTCAGCCAAGAAATATATATATAAGCCTAAGATAGGCAATCTAATCAGAAATGTCATCCCAAACACATAAGCAAATAACAGGACAGGGAGTAAACAACTACTTTAATAATAGAAAGCTCTATGAGTTCTGCTTACAGATATTGCCTCTTTCTAACCTGCAAGATCATCCAGCTGCAGCTGTGCTACCCATAGGATGGGCCAGAGGCTTTGCTCTGAACTCGTTCAGACGCCAGTTTTCAACAAGTACAAGCCCAAAAGTTTTTAGGTCTGCTCTATGGCTGCAATGTTATTGTAGGTACTGTAAACACGTTGTAAGTACATGCAATGTACACTGTAAGCACAGCTCCAAACTGACTTCTTGCAATAGTCAGTTCAGTTCCTGGCTCTCCAAATGCAGCACAGGGTTGCCTCAGTGAAGACAGGACAGATAGTGAGCTTTTCTCCATTTAATGGAAGTCCACAGGAGCAGAACCACTGTCTGATCACAGGAGATCCTCTTGAGCTCACTCTCTTCTGGGTCTGAGCTCCTTCCCAGCCCCAGTGCGGCCCAGCATCGCTCTGGCCTCTTCAGTCACCCCAGCTCAGAAGAGCCAGACAAAAGTTAAACACCAAGGCTAAACATCAGCAGCTTCCCGTCTAATGCTTGTTCATCACCTGAACTTGATATCAGGCAGATTAGCGTTTGTAATAGCAAAACCAGCCAAGTAAATTGGGTTGGATTACAAAGAACTCAAGATAGCTTTACAGTGTGTACACAGAAATGTACCTCTATATTTACCCTGAACATCAGCACTTCTGTTGAATATCACTGCATATTTAAACAGTAAAAAAAAAAAATGCATGGGAGCGACACAGCATATGTAATGTGTGAGTCTCATTCTAATGCAGAGGTCGCATTTTAGAGGACAAAAAGAAGGTGCCTGGCAACTCAAAACACTTATCTGTAGATTCAAAGAGGATTTAAAAATAGGATTTGGAAGAAGCTCATCTCTGCTGGGTGTCTGAGCAGAGCTTAGCACAGACGTTACTAACTCAGCTTTCAGGAGCTCCCGTGACAAAGCAACTGCCAAACCAGGAAGCTACTCCTGGGAGTGTGGCGTGACCGTGTGCGCAACAAAATAGGCCCGGTCCCATACAAGCTCTGACCAAGTGTGGTCGCACCAGCTTTGGGAGCGATGTGCAAGGTGAGGCTCATCCCAGCTTGTTGAAGATGAAGTGGTAGCCGTTGGTTTTGGAGCTGTTGCAGTGTCTGTTTAGTTGGTGGGCATTAGCATCAGCTGGGGGAGAAAGAGAAACTGCCTCCTCTGTGAAACCAGAGCAATCAAGGCCTAGGGCCACCAAAAGGGCTTAGGCATTTGCACCCTATTACTGAACCCCACAGCTTCCCAGTCCCTATGGTCCTTGTGCAGGGGAGAGAGTTAGACGCTTAGCGAGCACCCATGCAGCATGCCTCGTGTCCTTCCCAGCTCCACCACATCCATGTCTACATCTTAGCGTGATTGACTTAGATGTCCGTCTCCAGGCCACTCTCAATCATGGGATTTTCCATTCATTCTGTTGAAGAAACTCCTAGTGGTTCACCAGGGAGCGTTTGACTGACCATGAACTCAAAGCTGAAGGGCAGGAATGACCCCCTGAGATGCAACAGGGGAGTGCTTGGTGTAAAATGGACAACACTCATGCCAGCATAGTGGAAAACCAGAGGTCTCAGGGAAGTACGGTAAGTGCTGGTGGGGTTAATATTCACTCTCTCTGATTAGAGTTTGTCAGGTGGAGCTGCTTCAACAAAAGTAATTAGAAGCATCATCCTAGGTACTTTGTAGCCTCAGAGCAATCATCTCACCATTCAAATCCCTCCGGATAGGCATGGTTTACACTGAGAATTGGTTGCTGTAACTGTAAGTCCTGGGCTGCCCACAGCAGGGAGCATCATCTCCTCTTCACGTGGCATATTAGCTGCTGAGGGTGTCTTTGAAAGGATGCTCTCAGTGGAGTCGGGCCAGAAAATGCCACATGTGTCAACTGTGGCTAGATTTTGCCCACAGGCAGTGGGTAAGCAGGAGATCAGTGAGGGTTTGAATAACCAGAATTGGGATTTTGGCATCTCTGAGGGCATCTGGAGGGACAGTTAGTCACCTAATGCGTTTCATGTGTCTCATCTGGGATATGCTGCTCTGTAGAAGGGCTAAGGACTATGCTCCTGTTTCCATTTAAGACCCTTTGTGGTTCTATATTAAATGAGCATAGGGAAGACATGTCAATGGTTAGAGTCCCTCACCTACTGAATTTAGAGTCACTGCAGGAGTGTTTGTTTGACCATGCTTGTGCCTTGGGCCAAGCTCTATCAAAACTTTGTTGTTTATACCATTGTATGGTCCTAAGACTATGTCACACCAAGCTTAAAGTGTGACAGGAAGATTTAGATCCATGCATGCCAGATGAAAAATGGCTGGCTTTGGACATGAATCACTCTCCTCTTCTCCCTCAAAAAAAAAAAAAAAAAAGTAAGTAAATAAACCATCCAAAACCAAAGGCTGTGGTTTTCATTGCATTCTTCTAGCTAGGCCCTCCCTGCATGTCCGTGAGGTTAAAAAAAGAGGTCCTCTGTTTCTAGTTATTTTGCAGCTACTGCCAAGCCTGTATGAGAAGTGAAGAGTGATGAGCTGGGAAAACCCAACTCCCACTGCTACAAGGACATACAAGAAAAAGAGAACTACCAAGCAGATACAGATGCCTTGAGTGGGAGCAATGGTGATCTAATAATACTCCACTGAAAATCCAAGGAGGGGCTTTGATATGATCCATGCATCCAGCATTAATAAGTGGATGAAATTAAGGAAGCAAAGATACAGACCTTGAAACCAGGAAACATTTATTACGAGTGGAATTCATAATTTTTAAGAGTGCCCAAGGAGAAGAGCAAAAGTCGGATGACTTCAATAAATTAGCGCTGGACAAGGCAACGTTCTAGTGGGTGAAAAAGAGTCAATGATCCTGCTCAGGGCTGGGGTGAACTATTGGCCTTGCATCATGTGTCTTTTCCATCCCTGACTTCCGTGACACTAAAAAAAAAGCCTAATCCCTGGATTACAGGAAGAATACACTTTAACAAAAAGAAATGCATTGCCTTTCTACTCACTCTCCACTGGCATTTAGTACCAGGAGAGGGGTTGGTCTGAATGGCCAGAATTATGCTTCTGGCTGTGTCTAGCAAACACTGTGTGAGCTGAGAGGAAAAATATACGTAATCTCTTGTTAGACTGCTTTCTCCGTGTTCAGCTTTGAGCCAGGTGCCAAACAGAGGCACTGATGGATGCTGAAGCCATTCTTGCCTAACAGCACGTCTGAGAGGTTATTTCTTCCTGTGTCTGTGTAAGAATGGGCTACTCCCAAGCCCAGTGCAGCAATTAGGATATTAATAGTCCTATTACTCTGTGCCATCTACTTTGCTTTAAAATTCATGGTGCAGTTAGCAGAGATTTGTTCATAACAGGAAAAATACAGAGATGCAGGAAGACTGAGTCAGAGTAGAGCTTTAAAATGCATCGAGCAGCCATTTAATTAAAGAAAGGAGCTCTAATATTGTCTTCCAAATGATTACTTATTTATATACTCCTCAGATGGGGCTATTTTTAAACCAGACTTCGAAGAGAAGACAATTCGTATTTTTATATGCGGACACTTTTAAAATTAAATAAGCTGCCAATACAGCCCTGCCCAAGATGGGTAGGAAAAGAAAAATCTCCATGTCAGTCCTGGTTACTCACAGCACCATGTGCAGTAGAGGTCAAAAGAGCCATGGTGGTCATGCTGCTTCCCTTCCACAGTGTCCACGCTACCAAAGCGGTCGATGATACCTGCATTGCCCGGTGCGTGGTGGAAGGCATCGACTGGGAATTGAAAGGCAGAACTACAAATCTTGATGCTGGTTTTATGATCTGGGATTACTGGGAAACGGGTTTGGAGATGCTTGGAGGCGGATGTCTATGGGTCTGGCAAGGTGGATGGGCAGGTGCATAGGCATTCAGGGAGTTTACATGCCTTCCACTGTGAAACAAGAGTTTTTAACTTCTAAATTTGATATTTCTATACAGTTAGGTACAGGCATCACTCTTTTGTCACTCATATATTTACTCTGAAAGTGCTGGAGATAAACAAAGGCAAACTCTGCACCCAGGTGATGGTTCAGTGTTTAGTCCCCTGATACTTGCTAAATGCATCGGTGCAGAGCATTAACCCAGGATTTAGCATGGCACCATTTTATATTCATTTTGTGCTGGTCTCAATAATTATGGAAGTTGCAAGGAAATAAAATTTTGGCTCCAATAAAAGTTCAAGAGGCTTCAGCTTTTCTTAAGAAAGGAGCTGAGAGAGGCCTGTGTGGGAAGGGATAAATGTTTTCTGAATTCCCAAATAAATCTTAGCCCAGCTTGAGAGATACAAAGGCCAGTGTCTTCTCCCAGTCCCTTCCCTAACAAAAGACTGGACCCAAGTGCACTGAAGTCAAAGAAAAAGACTGTCATTGACATCAAAGGACTTTGAATCCGACCCTGTGAAGGAGAGTCTCAACCAGAAGCCCAGGAGAAATAATAGCATGTGATGTACGTGACCAATTGCCACTAACCAACGACTCTGATTCCAAGCATTAAATGCTCTAAACAGTGAAATTGCAAACAATTCATGAAATTGTGCCAACTAAATTCAAAGAAAAAAAATTAAAGAAACTGCAATGTGTTTGTGGGTATTCTGTGAACAGAAGAAATATGCTATATTTGTGGAATAAATTACTCTATGAGAAGTCTTCTCTCAGCTCTGAGTTGCATGTTAGTTAAGTCAGCTAATCAAATTAAATCTTTTTTTTTCCATTGCCAAAGGAAACTGATGACTACAAAGACATGGATGAAACAAGTTTGGCTTTGCTTTAAAAGAAAAGACTTGCCATTACATCTAGTTTCAGTAGGTCTTGTCTTTCGGATGATCTTTTTTTTTACTGCTATCTAAATGCTTTCGTTTATTCTCATATGAATGCTGACAAGCTTTGGTCTGGTGTTTATCCATATCAGACACTGCAAAGCTCGTCCAGCCTCTTATCTCCTTCTGATTAGATTACTGCAAAACCCTGCTGCGAGGTTCTCCAGGCTGCTGCTGCTTCCAAGGAATTCCTCTGCTGTGAGAGCATCTCGCGCAGGAGGAAATCCAGTGTGTGGTATTGCGGTTGCATCGCACTTTCCCTGGCTGAGAAGGAGAAGGATGAGTTAGATGTGGGAAGCGCTTGGAAGAGCCCACGGGAGCTCGAATCCAGATCGATTAAAAAATGGAGCACATCTCTGTGTTGTGAGCAGGAGTTGCATGCAGCAGCACAGTGAAGGAATTAGGGTCAAGCTCAAACCTTGTACTGATGTTTGGTCTTCTCCAGACTTCTACGTTGGGCTGCTTGGAGTTTACAGAGCCTGGTCTATGCCATATTCACGGGTCGTGTCAGCAAATCAAATGCACCTGTTTAACTCTTCCCTTGTAAGCACTTGCTTATAAGGAGTGGAGTGAAAGTGGAGTTGCTTAATATGCTGGTTCTTCTTACAGGTGGGTAGTTTGGCATAAATGCTGTTAGACTCCAACAAATTCTTGGCCTCAATGAGCTCTTCCTATCCAAGCCTCACAAAGTGCTTTACAAACCTGAACAGACACAGCCTCGTAAAGACCATTTCATGCCAGTAAAATATAACACACTAGATGACTTTTTCAAGGTCACACACAGAACTAGTGCTGAGGAGGTTGTTGCTTGCCTGGATCCCTAAAGACAACACATCTCCTCGCTTCCCCAGCAAGTCCCTGTCACTGAGCATCAATCTTTGGCTCTCTTCTGCCTTTCAGCTGCACAATGGACTGCATTAGGTCTCTGCACGGTTCAAAATCCCCTCTGATACGGCTCTCTTGTCACCAGTTTTATTTATAACTGCTCCTACTTTAGACCGGACTGGCTTTTTTTCAGCGTGCTCAGCCTATGGTTTTGCTTTAAGTGCTCTGAGGATCTTTTGTGTGGCAGATGCTGCTCAAAATTAGTTGTTTGCCTTTGCAATTGCATTCTTGTCTTTCAGATGCATAGACCCTTCGAAGGCTTAGTCACCAGTTGTTCCATCACAGCTGTCACCTTCTCTATGCCTTCAGAGAGCACCACATTTTATTCCCTCTTACAGCCAGACCTTCTTCACGCTTTGCTTCCCCTATCATAAACTCTTTTCTGATTGCCAAGACTTGCACACCCATACCTCCCCATTTTGTCTAGCATAGGCAAGAAGCTAGTGAGTGCTGCACTGCGGCTTGTTGAAGTTCATAACCTCATTTGCACAAAGGTTTTTGTTTGTTTGTTTTGAAGTTACCGTGTCAAATGTGCTTAATGTGTGGTGCTGGCTCACTGCAGTGACATATGGTTTGGGTTCCTGCACGTTTTGCCATGCATCTGCCGATCGCGTGCCGCAAAAGTGCCTGCAGGGACCTTTGGAAGAGAGTCTCTTTGCCTCCCTGTGCAACGCTGGGAGATTTCTCATTTCTATGAGCACTTTCCCAGCTCTCTTGGGATGCCACAGAGCGGTGGGAGGAGAGTGGGGCAATGCAAGCTGTGATCTGCCCAAGGGCCTTTCTGTATGAAGCGGAAATCCTGCAGCAAACATGTGGCCAGGGACCTTGACTTGGCAATGCTACAGGAGCAGATTTATTGGTGGGGTTAAGCAGGCCTGACCATTCCTCTCCATTAACACCATCAGGCCTGTCGTGGATGTCACAAGGGGAAGCTCTGCAGCTACCCCTTTTACAATTGTATCCACCTTTGGTATCTTGCTCCTGTACTTCCCCTCAAAAATAGGCTTCAATTCAGGTGTCAATTTAAGTTCTTAGGTTTGGTCTGACTGAGTGTGGAAAAAAAACACACGCCGACTCAAAACATCTCTAAACATGGCACAGGTTGGGTCAGTCTGTCCTTCAAGGACTGTCCTGAAAATTATGGTCTTCACAGCTAACGCATTGTATGATGTGTTCTCAACTTCCCTGTTCTCAGGCTCCTAAGCTTCCAGAACAGCAAGAAAAGCTTTTGGTTCTGAACTGACAACCAGAATTTGTTCCCAGCTCCTGGGAACTAGCCAAGGGCTTACTCTGCAAAGGGCACCCCGTATCAGACTTGGCGGTCTCCGAGTCTTGGTTCTGCAGCGCTCTGGGGTTTGTGCTATGAGTTAGCCAAAGGCAGAGGGGAAGTTGGTATAGTATTTACATAATTATAGAGCTTTGGATCAGACCTAATAAGGTAAGGAACCATGTACATAAGAATGGTAGAAATTAGGTTTTTTGCTTGCTGTGTTTTTTTGTTTGTTTGTTTGCTGCACTGTTCGGGAGATGTTCATCTTAGGTCCTGAGATGATGTCTGTGTTTGACAGTGCCTTGGTGAAGTCTCCCTTGGCTTCTGTGTTTGTCTTGCAGCACAATAGGATGGTGGTTCCCTCTGAGTCCCTTCGGCTCTACTTGCAGAGAAATATGAAGCAACAACCATTCTTCCCTCGTGCCTTCATGGTGCGAAGGAAAGGCTGCTTGCCACTTCTACTTGGAACCCATTAAGCTGGCTTTTAATGACAAACAGACCTTCTACTGACAATAAGTAGTAGTCACTTAGCTTTTAGCGTTCAGGGCCTCAAAGGCCTAGGAAGACTTCATTTCTCAAAGTGCCAAACTGGTGCTCTTAGCTAGGATAGCGCAAGTTAATAACAGAAGCAAGAACTTGCAGTTTTTTTTTTTTTTTTTTTTTAATTTTCAGAGAGTTCATTAGGATTTTGTTGTTTACTGGTTGGCTGTTGTTTTTGATGTACTCTTTCCTTCACTTTGTTTTTGTAAACTTTTCCTCTCAGTGGCTACTTTGAGAATTTTTTTTCCTGCGTTGTGTCCACAGTTAAGGTGGCTTCCACGGATTTCCTTTAGGCTTTCTTCTGCCTTTAGCAGTGACAAAGCTGGAAAACTGCTTGGGGTTCAACAGCTTCAAGGAGCTGATATGTAATTCTCTCACTTGCAAGGGGCTTTCCTTGACTTTCCTTTGCTGTGAGACTCTTATTTTCCATCCTCAGAAATAGTCTACTACCAAAGGTATACGATGTAACTCAGCAGGATTTTTTTTTAACATTTCTTTTCCTGCCTTTGCTTTGCTTGAGGGGAAAGGATTCATTATTTTTATATGAGCTCAGTCAAGATATGTCTCACTCACCAAGGGCAGATCAGACGATATTTTAACAGCAAAGCTATAGCCATTTGCTTGAATATGACTGGAGCTTATACAAACTGATTGCATCAACTGTGCTGGCACCTTCAGTTTATCACAGAGTCATTTGGTCAAAAAGGAAAAAAAAAAAAAGAGAAAAGGAACTAATTCTGTTCTAGTGACAGAGAGTAACAAAAAGATTGGATGACGAATCTCTGCTGCACCTAATACTACAGTTTCTGAGTTCAGTCAGTCCTCAAAAGACAGATCTTTTTTCAAGCTGTTATCTGCACAGGTGAGCTTGTAACCAAGAGGTGTGTGACCCCTTTCAGTGACAGCAATTTTATACTGTTGCAGTCGTGCTGACTAGGAATGAGTGACAGTTTTTAGTCCTGTAAATAGAGAATCTTTTCTACAGCAGAGAAATGGTCTACAGCAGGTGTGGGTACTTTTTTTGAAAAAAAAAAAAAAAAAGTCCCCAGAAGAAACTAGTTTGAGTTTAGAGATTTATTCCTCTTCTCATTATTATTAGACACAGAGAGTTTTGGAAATTTTCCATCACCACAGGCCACAAAGTTGCTTTTTCTCCACAGTCCTGCAGCAAGCATGAAATCCAAAGAGGCAATTACTGTCCAGTGAGTGCAGCTAATGGCATACACGTTAATAAGCAGTCCTGAACGGAGAGTGAGCAAAGGCAGAAGGACAAAAACTTAAAAGAATGAGATGGTGACAGCATGGCAGCAAAATCTGAGGTGGAGAAACTCTGTTTTCAGGAGGGTCTGGTGCTAAAGATCTCATCATTGCACACTTTGATAACCACATGGTATAAAGCATATCCATGGCTGCTACTGAATTCTGTGGGGATTTATGCTAAGACCGTTCCTATCTCATGGGTTTCTAGTGTTTTTACTGTCTGGAAGTTGGGGCCAACGAAGCCAAGGCCTAAATTGCTCAGGTCACCTCAGAAGTCAGAGACAGCGTAGGAATTTCAAGTGCCCTAGTTTAGTTGACTTGTCTTTCCTCTCTGTTGCAGAACTCCTAATTCCTGAAATACGGGCTGTGAGTTTTGACATGGGGATTTACGTCGGAAACCACTTAGGCCATCTGTGAGCACCCTGGGAGATCTCCAGTTCTCTGTGAGTTCCCAAGTCTCTGTGTCTTTGGAGGAGAGAGAGGCCGGAGGGTCACATGGCAAGCAGGATGTTGGGAAACCTCAGCTCTGTGCTTGGGCTCTGCCACAACTTTGCCCTGAGGCTTTGAACAAAACCTCTTAACTTCCTGGGTTGGGGTTTTTTTGTCTGTAAAAATCTGTAAGGCACCTTACCTGTTTTACTGGAATGCTGGGAAAATGAATCAGTTGCTATTTTTAATGTGTTTGGGAAAGATGATGCTAAGCTTTGGAAAAAAAAAAAGAAAAAAAGCTTCTGAAGATGAAAAATTGAGATAGAAATCATCTAAACTAGCCACCCATTTGTATTATTATTGATTTCATTTTATATTTCTGAATATTTTTTTTTCTGGAAGGTCTTGGAATAGAAGCCGTTACATGGTTCTGTTGCAGGGGTTGTTAGACCAGAGATCCTATATCTGGTTGTATGATGCAGTTATAGATATAGATTGCATGATATTATATCTTTCTGTATCTCTGCCTCTCATATATCCTTAGCCCATCAGTGCTAAACCCAAACTACTGCTTTATCTTCTCTGTCTTTGAGCCTTTGTGTTTTACCACTTGCCTGCCATCATCCTGTCAGGCACTTGTACTTCTCCTAATTTAATTTATGTTAAGCCAATTTATATTATACAATGAGTGCCTAATGGCCATGTTCCCTCAACAGCATTTAGCTCATCTGCTACCAGATATTCCCATAGATTTTACCTCTTTAGGACCACCAAAGCTTCAACAATACCGTTACTCCAGGTATTGAGCCATATTCCAAGAACAACCCTTGTTCTGGGGAATTACTTTGCTACCTTCTCTGCGGGATACAGGATAAATACTGTGACTTGGCCCCCACAGAGCCCCAGAAGATTGCTGTGTACCCTGCTTCTCTTCATTGCTCTCAGATCAGCCTATGTGAAGTTATGTTTGCATTTCTAATTACTTCAGCTCTTTGCTAAAGAGCTATTTGCTTTTCCTTCCCTGTTGAAGGTGCACGCTTCCCTGAAGGTGCACGATTCCCTGATACTATCCTTCCTCATTCTTTGTGCAAAGGACCCAAGTCTAATTAGGATTTTCACCTACATTGAATCAGCTGCCAGTTATATCATTGGAATTACCCTGGTGGAAAACCAACGTGATACTAGCTCTTCAAAATCCTATTAAGCTTTCATCGCAATAATTCAGCTTCTTCACCCATTATTCATATTTCTTTTTATCTTTCAGATAGGTATAGTGCTCTGCTTGCTGGGTGCTCTGGGAGTGTGGGGAAATGGGCCAGCAGACAACCCCAAAACAGATATCCGCAGCTTCAGCTCATCCAAGGGGTTTTGGGAGAGTATATTGCATGGCCATTACTTTTAGGGTAGAGAGGAACATGGATGGGTGCTGGTATCTGGTGACTGGTATGGTAGGACTGCAGAAGCATCCATTTTCTTGGTTTTCTTTGCCTCCAGTAAATCCTAGGGCTAGGTGGATAATGTCATGATATAAACTTGCATTCACAGATGCACTTCTGCCAGGATGAATCATTATTCTCTCATCAGTCATATTTAAGACCCAAATATCCCCTCCTTTTTCTACCTCATGCCTTGTGCAGAGGTAGTCTGCTGTATACGAAATCAGTGGGAGACTCCTGGTGCATATTTCCTCTGTGATTTGGTTCATGTCCAGGGCATAGAGGCAGAGTTATTAAAACACCTTGAGATCAGTTAAAATCACTTGCTGAACAGCACTGTCCATCAAGCTGTCTGCAAGAAGTTTCCTGGCCAAAGACGGCTGTAGATATGTCAGTAGTATGAGAGTCTCAAGGGACTGAGGGCTCTCGGATGCTGCAGAGAAACACACATCCTCCAGCACTGGACTCCCTAGGCTGATCCTACTACACATCCCTGATTTCCACAGTAGCCAAATGGATCTCTACCATTTGCAAACCCGTTTTCTAAAGGACTGTCTGTGCTGTGTGGCAAGCACAGAGGATACCATATTGAGTCAAGGGCAGTATTTAATCCACAGATGTACCCTTTAGTTTTCTCAGTGGATATTATTTTCTGTTTTATAGAGGTTTGTAAGCTTTGGCTCCCAGCATTGCAAAAATAATTGTGTGACTTTGAAAAAAAAAACAATTCATTTTGCACCACTTATCCAGCACTGCCAGCTTTTTGTGGCTTATAGAAAAACTTATGCTGTTTTGATGTTTTGCCTACAGTTACATGCAATCAATCAAAAAGCTCAGTCTTCGCTGGAAAATAAGTCCTTAGCTTAGAGTTTGGAGGATCTGATCTCCGGATCTGAGATGTGCATGCAAACTCCTTTCTAGGCTTCTCTTTGGCTCCATTCCTGCAAGGGGTACCCACCAACACGTCCCAGGTGGCAAGGCAGCGATGCACTCTCAGCAATGGCATTAAGCAACAGTTTTCCTTGTGCATCTGCCCGGATCTTGCCCGTCGCTCTGTTTAGATCAGGGCTGTCTTTGCCCTCACTCACCCTGTTAAGGAGTAAAAAAATAGTTTAACGAAGCAAAGTTTAAGCTTTTCAAAATGAAGTAAATTATTGTAATGAAAGTATTTCAAGGGAATGATTTTATCACTCTGAAATTTTATCCATCCTTTAAAAAATAAACAACCTCGGTAACTACATTTTCAGGGGACTTTGAGCTGGCAGTTTTCATCTGCAGAAAGGATTAGCTTATCCATGGATGGAACGTGCTGCACACACCCTGTTCCCATGCAGATCCGCATGGAGGGCAGCTGCATTTCCAGCTGAATCCTAGGGCATTTTAATGTAGCTAAATCAGATGGCTGCAGAGACCACTAGGGTAGTTCATCACTGGGATGTGTAGGAACATACTGTGCCCCAAAGGAAAATGTTCACTGATAGGGGAAGTGCAAGATCTGCGGTCCTTGTAATCATTCAGATGATCCTCTCCAGAGGTCTGTGGTGTGTGAGCAAGTCCGCAGCGAGGTCGGGAAAAAGGCTTTTGGCTGCGGCACTTTAACACGTGCCGCACTGGAATCGAAACACTCTTTGAAATTCAAGTGCTGCTTTTCCTGAGCAACTTGTGCTCTTGCTCTGTTGAGCCCTGGCAGGACCTTGCGGCTCACCAGCGATGGAGACATCAGCGGCACAGGGAGGACGGACTCCGAGAACAGGATGCCCCCATCTCCAGTTCAGATTGTTAGGCTGCAGGTCCCACTTCCCCTGGGAATCTCTACTCAATTCCAGGGAGTACCCCTGGAAAGAAATACCTAAGTAAAATGAAAAGCTCCCTGCTTCTCTCACATCAGTGCTTCTGCTCTATATAAAACCTCGTGCAACAACTACACATTTCCCAGCATGAAACATAGCTCACTCATACACTAAGAAGTTGGAAGGCTCCACACAAAGAAATCACCTGGTAACATCTACATTATAGTTCCTTGCAGGAAATGGAACCCACATAGGTTCTTCCCAAGAGTTTGAGGGCAGTAGTACTAGGGGCAAAATACGATTCAAAAATCTGCAAATTTTGCAGCTGGTTTCCTTTCACCTTGCAAGGTGAAAGCCATTTTCTTCCCATAAACATTCTGTCCGCCTAAAAAGTATGCCCTTACCAGAGAACCCAAAGCATCTTACAGCCCTTTGCAGGGCTGTAAACTTCTTGTGACCTCTAGAAAGCTTTTCAGTGCAGAATATGATCCTTGTTGATATTAAGGAAACTGTATCTGTTTCTAACTCGTGGTAGTTTATCGTGGAGTTTAAAGAAACAGCAAGCTAGGATTATTATTCTTTGTATCCGAGAATCATCCTGCCAGGCCCCGCTGCCCAGATCAGGGCCTTGTTGTGCTGGGTTGTGCTGTACCTTTTTGTAGCAAGATCCATCTCCTTACCCACAAAACCCACCACTGAAGTGGACAGGGCAGATTGGGAGTGATGTAGTCGTGTTCCAGTTTTCCTGATAAGGACCCAGAGGAAGCAGAAGTAAGTGTTTTGCACAAGGCCGGAGCAGACAACTGCGGCAAATCTGGGAAACAAGCCTAAATCCCTTGTTTCTTAGTGTTCTCCTCTCTTCGGTAGTAAGCTAAGGCTTTCAGCCTCAGGGATTTTGAGACAAGAAAGTCAAAAAATGGTGTCCGTGTGTGTGTGTATGCTTAGCTTGAATAGGGGAGTTGTTAAAGTGCATCTGGGACTTCTGATGTACAAGGGCAAGGGACGGCCAGGCTGACACAGCCTGAGGCTTTGGTGCCTGACTCTTGAGAGAGTTGTTCAGACCTTTCTTATATGACTTTCACATGTAGCTACTTACACCCAGTAAACTGCAATGACTTTGCCTGTAGGGAGGGAATGTAGGTAGGGAAATTGCCGGGAGTAGTTTTCAGTATGATTTTAAAGCTTACTGCATGCAGAGCTAAAGCACTGCATTCCCAAGAAGGTTTCTGGGGCCTGATATGAGGTCGCTCCTGTAGTCTGTTCTGGAAAAATCTCATAGGAGATGGGAATGAAGATTTGAC
>NW_010577768.1:15839-28235 GCF_000705375.1 Tinamus guttatus
TATTTGCTCATTACCAGGTTGTAAGGACGGAACCTGAATAAAGTGGGCAGAGGCCATCTGCAATATCCAGGCCCAGAGTTAGACACATCCATTCCCACGGCATATTATAAAATCACGAGAGGTGCCTTAGAGGCAGGAATGAAGGCTGTTGTGTGAAAACATGGTTGGAACTGTCAACGGGATATGTGGATATTCTGAACTGAAATCAGGATTTATTACCAGGACAGAACCCCCGTGTGTTGTGGGGCTGTGTATCTGCAGCAGTCTCTTTAACAGGAGGAAAGGGCTAAAGCTGAGCTAAAGCTGGCACTGGGAACCTACAAGATGAAGAGCTGCTTGTCCAGGAGTGCCTAAGAAAGATGTAATCCTATGGAAACACATTTAATTGGGATGATAGGGTTTCTCACAGCTGGAGGACTGTGTCTGCAGAGAAACCCCAGATCTGCCATGAGATAAAGGAGGTTGCAACAGCACAATGAAGCCTGGAGGAGTCATCTACACATCGGCATCCCTCAAACACATTGCGACAAGGAGCTCCACTCCACTGCTTCCCAGTCTTTGCACGTTTTTAATAAATATTCCCTTTTTGTGGACTGGGTTTTTGGTCTGCTCTAGATTTCCTTCTAAGATATCAGAGCTTGCACCTTTGGAAAACCTGGCTCAGAACATCTTCAGTTCAGGATGGATCTTGATGGATCAGAAAAGTCATGGAGGTCCTTTTCTGTTGTCCTGCTGCAACTACTGTGCTTGCCCTCTATAAATATCTGTCTGCATGTGCGTGTATGTATGTACGAGCATATAAGAAGTTAAACAAAGCATTACAAATGTATAGTAAAGAAATAACAATCTGACTTCTCTGATTAAACAGCCTGATTTGCTAGGCTAAACAACAGGTTTATTACTCTGCGCTACGTAATTGTTATTTGAAAGCCCATCTGGTCCCTGCATAGACACGAACTTCTATAGAGAAGGAGCAGTCCAAAGTGCGAGAAAGAAAACAACCATCCAACCAGATGTGTAAGTAAAAAAATGCTCTAGAAAGGTCAAATAAATTTTGAGTGATACATGCTTTGAAAGCATGGGGGAGAGTGTGGCTTTTCAATATTATTGCGGCCAACATATTCCGTTTGTGGCTCTTCTCCTGATTGGCCACTGGAGGCTTTTGAGTTGCAGTTGAGCCCTGGCACCTGCTATGATGTGATGTCAAAATTTTCAAAGTTCAGATGTGGAATTGCTGCCACTTGAAGCGAAGGCTGGCTTGTCTGCAGGCAGGAGACTGCCAAAGCTTGCAGAAGCAACACACTCTGCCAAGTACCTGGAGAAATGTCTGGGGCAGAAAACTGCTCGCTAGAAAGCTAGAAAGAATTTGAGTAAGAAAATGGTTTTATTTGTTGTTTTGTTTTGTTTTTCCATAGGCTCCCTATGGTAAAACACAGCTCCACTGCAAAGGTGGCACTGCAGAAATCCAGAGATGGGCACAACTACTCCTCCGAATTTACAGTGGAATTTGAAACCAGAGCCTCAGAAACATTGTCTCATGGTTGTCAGAACTTATCACCATCTCCAATGCAGGAAAGAAAAACCAACAAAGCCACAATAAAGTTCAAGAGATTAGAAGGATTGAGCAGTAAGACCTTACTTGGGTCTTTTTCAGCTTTTTAATGAGAGACAAAGAAAAAAAAAGGCCTTAGAAGGCAGATTTTTTCCTTCCTACTTGTTTTGCTGCATTAGAAATTCAGATTATCCCTGTTTTCCGGGGAAGACTCACCCCATGAAAGACACGCAGCAGCACTGGGAGCATGACAGCCCACCGGCATCGTCCTTCCCCTGCCGCGGCCTCCTGCTCCCTCGCAATCCCCACGCACAGGCCCTGCGTTAAGGGCAACATCTCCAAAGGTGACCAGCAATTGCAGCTGCTCAGCCTGTGACATCCTTGCGGGAGATGAGGCTTTGGAAAGAAATGGGCACTCGTGCTGCAAGAGAAGTCGAGGCTTTTTAAGGTGCTCAAATGCAGAAGCTACAAATGAAGATGTTCCACCTAAATAACGAAAATACAGCTCAAGCAAAGGACAGAATTCACCATTTTCTTTGGGGAGATTTACTTATAATATGCATTTTTGCATATGATATTCATATGGATTATTTGGAGGCAAATTTTATTTAATGGAAGAGGCTGAATAATGTACTCTGAGAGAAAAAAAAATGAGTATTTTTTAAAAAATACACACACTCACATGTCCAGATACCTCATCCTTGGTGCTGTGGTTAGTGATGGTGGTGCCATAAAACAGAAAAGACCAGATCAAAGAGAGTGAAAACATCTGTTAAGACTGGGTTGTTTCTTACATGAACTGGGGTCTTCAAGTTGCCACCCTTGTGTCTGCACACCAGCAAGCAGTGCTGTCTCACAAAACATCCAAAGGAATATGAGTCACGTCCTTTCAAAATTAGGAAATAATCTTAAAAAAAACATTTAAATAATTCTGAAAATTTTATTTTCCTATCTGCATCTATGGGAGCCTCTGCCTTGGAAAGGAAAAGCTAGATTTCTACAAAAAATCAAATGGATTTTTTTTTTACATAATCTGATGATTCCAGAAGAGGATGCCTTATGGGACACGATATCCTGTGATGCTTGCACTTAATTTGTGCAATTTGAAGAACGGCAATTGGATGCAGGATTGTCTTATAAAAATGCAAAACAAGTGACAAAGATGCTCAGCTTTTCTTCACTGCAACAAAGAACTTAATTATAATGAAGAATCATTAATGCTAAAGCTATGCTGTATTTCTGTTTTGTTAGTCTTCATAACCTTCTAGTCTCACATAATGAAATCAAAAAACATAAAGGACACTTTTTTTTTCCTGAAGTCTCCCCTCTTCTCCCTTTTTTGCCTAACCAGTTTGACAGCATTTTTTTGTTCTATTTTGATTTTTTGCCTTTTTTTTTCTTTTTTTTTGGTCATCCATTAGCCCAGGAAATGAGGTTTTAGTCCAATTAGCCCATGAAATGCTGCCCACACTTTGCAGCTCTCTGGGTCTGCTCTTGCACTGGCCCTGGGGTTTGCAGCCTAATCTGGCACCAAGCACCCAGGCTGGCCCTAAATGTCACTAATTGACAATCTGGTTTTCCCTTCCACCCAAAGCTGCTGGAAAACGCTATTTCATTGATCAAATGCTGATACACTAAGACCTGCCTTATGCTGCAGTTCTAGAAAACTGACACGATCCTTCTGTCATCTGTTTCTAGCAGATGATTGATATGAAGAAAAAGCATACTAGTTTTATTTTTCAGTGTGTTAGGCCCTAGCATTCATTACCTTTGGAATTATAAATGGGTATTTTCAGCTATGGCAAAAGTTCAGTTGGAAAATCACACTGAAGTACTTTGAAATATGCAAAGTAAAGGCAAGCTGCACATTAAATCCTCTCTGAGACTAACAACAAAGATGCTCACTACCTGCTGTTGGGTTTCTCGTGTTGAAGCTGCACCTAAAAAAATTGGCATAACTGCATAAAATCAGAATGTGTTGAAATTGCCAAGTGGAAACATAAGGACTGCTTCTGAAAAATCTCACATGTGAGATGACTTAACTGTCAGCATGAGCAAAGCCAAGAGGTCAAAGGGAAGCTCTCTGCTCTTGAGGCTGAAGCTTCTGTCATGATTCCACCACAGTTTAATCCACCCTCAAGCAGCACGTTGTGGCCTCTGGTTGCATGTAGGTGCCTCCTTCCCCATGCCATCCGAACCCACAGTGAACACACCATGGAGCCAAACTGTCAGAAAATGTTCTCCTTTCCTTGTAGGGATGTTTCCTGTTGATGGAGCTCCTCCCATGGGCTCACATCCAGGGCTGAGCATCACTGCTGGTGCATGGAGAAGGTGGGAATACGGGATGGAGGGGGCAGCAGGACAGCAGCAGCCCCATCTTAGATAGCTGGAAGTTGCATCCGTAGACAGAAAAGTGCATGACTCTGGAGTTATATCTCCGCTAACATAATGGGTTGCCCTGGGCACTGCACTAAATACATTAAGCAATGATGAATATACATATTTTAAGATTAAATCTGCTTCCTAATGGAACTTTCTGCTGGCATCGTTTTCTTCTCAGGCCTTTGAACTCTGTGTAGGTGAACAACTGCTTTTGGGTGGAATAGTTTATCTGCTCAGAATACTTAGGATAACATAATCAAAAGAAAACTCACAGCATCCAAAAGAAAGTTTTTGCAACTAAAAGCAGGGAAACAAATAAAGCTCTCATAAATTTAGCTTTTGCTCTTGGAATTTGTCTCAAAATAGCTGAATTTTCTCCCTGGGAATCATATTTCTAGCAGTGGGACTTCAGGAAGGGGAAAATACTCACAATACAAGAATATCTCCTTTTTCTTGATGCTTGGTAGATTTTGGAAACTATTCCCCAGCTGGCTGAAGACTTCAGAAGATCTGGGCTCTAGCTGCAGGTGTCCAATCCACTTCCAAATGTTATAGTACTTTTTTTTTTCCTCCAGCACATTTTAAGGTAAAATATATGCTGTATGTCCTTCTGAAGTAATAGCAATTTCATGACATTTCTCCATCCAGAAGCCTGACAGCAATCTGAGCATTCAAGGATATCGCTCGAGTGCCATTTTTGCCATGTAACAGTTTGGGTAGGACCACCAAAGCGATTTTGTTCTTACAGCCCAACTTCTGCTCTCCTCCCCCTGGGATGGGGAGCAAACCCAGACCTTTCTCTAGCCCACGGATAGGGTCAGGAACTCACCATGGGTCCCCAAAGAGGCTATAAGAGCAACCTGGATCTTCTTTCCAGTAGAGGGCACTGACCCATGCAGATCTTGTGAAGGGCAGTGAGGACTCTACTCTCCCACCCATACGGGTGCCATAAAGTGGGGGAGAAATAGGGGAATTAAAACAGAGCAAAGCTTGACAGTGTCGTGGGTGGAAAATCAGATGTCCTTGGTAGTCCAGCTGGGCCTGCAGGGCTGTTTGGCTGCATCCAGGCTGGGTGGTTGATGTCTGCATGCTCCAGAGGTCAAGTTGCCGCAACCATCTCTCAGGATTTTAATACTGCAGAAAACATCTAACAAAACACATCCACTGTCGTGATGAAGAGCAGCTGGTCCTTGGCCTTTCTCCTGGTGCAGGACCAGCTGAAAGGGACAGTCCCACAGCGTGGGGACTTGCCTTTATGGGGATCACCTCTTGTGTCCAGCGGCCACCGTGGAGATGCAGCTGGCACAGGCATCTCCGAGCTTAAAATGGGGAAGCCCCGGGGGGGGAATTCTCTGGGCTTTCTGCAGTGTCTCCTCACACACATATTCCAATGAAACAGCAAAAGTTTGCTGCAGTAAGCTGATAGTAAGGGTAATAGAATTTTTTTCAGACATAATAAGATTTTTTTTTCAATTGACAACACAAAGAAGAATTCTGGGGTTTTAGAGGTAGGAAGATGAGAAGATGATTCAGACAGGATCACTGACCACAACTCTGCCTGTGCACTAGGAAAGGCAAAGAAAGTAATTTATGTGCTACGGAAATGTCTAATGGTCATCTGCCATCTCCAGCGCTTCCAAAGAGAGACTTCTGCGGAGAACTCTGAAGCTTTTTTTTTAATACAGAAAGCAGAAAAATACTTTGTCAAACTGAACCAAGATGCAGAATGTGATCATATAAATCCAGTGTCTTGGAGTGTAGCCCAGACTCTTCCGACTTTGTTGTTTTTTGCTGCAGTTTAGCAATTCAGTGGAATCACGTTTACAGTCCTCGACGTACTGGTTTTGGTAGTGATGGTACTTGAAATAATCACTTATGTCAATAAACATTTAAAAATCTACAGGAAGATAAACAATTGGGAAAAATAATTCCCATTACCTACCAAAAATATACTGTGAGGACTGAAAATTACTATTATTTTTCAAATTCACAAAGGCTTTATTTTTGGAGAGGATGAAACCTGCTAAGCCTTCAGTTCCTGGCATTTCTCTTTAGAGCTAGAACAGAATGAATAACAATTAATTGGGAGGTCTCAGACACCGCCATTGGGCATAGACTTGTCTATGCATTTTAGTCCTTCAATCCCCTAGGAGACAGAAAACCAGGAAGTCAGAAATATAAAGCTGCATGCGGATAATTACTGGTAACGAGGATGGAATAACATCATTACTGCTTCAGTGAAATAAAAGGGCCCAACCTGACCGTTGTGGCCACTTTGCGAGACTAATAGCTGCTTGTACGCTAACTTAGTTATTTTATTGTGAAACTTTGGGTCACAAGAAGGTGTGTAAGCCACTGTATCGATATTGCTTGCAGAGAGGGCAGAGGGGGAACCTGGCTTTTTAACAGGTCAGTGTCCAACTCTGACTCTGGGTTTTATGGAAAATCTATACCTAATAAAGACAGATACCTGTATCTAATCTTTATTGGGGTTTTATGGGCCTGCGTTTCCCTGTACCTGAAGTGAAGAGCATATTTTGTCTTCTTAAAGCTAATTCTAGGCTTCATCTGGTCAACGATCCCTACACTTGATCCCTACCTCGGTGACCACGAGCATCCTCACATTCCCTTTGCCCCAAGCAGCATCTCAGGTGGCTTGACAGCACCTGGTGGCACATGGAGATGGGATGTAGCTCCTCATCTCTATCCCCCTGCCTGGCAGGTTGCAACCACTCTCCCATGCCCTGGGAAGAGGCAGTGTGATCTTGGCAGGCTCTGCCACATCTGGGCAGCTTTCGCCTTCCCTGAGCCTCTCTTGGCGCAGCTCGACCAAATGTAGCTCCCAGAATAAAGCTCCAAACAGTCTTGGCTAGTGGGTGGCTCCAGCAGTCTTTTGGCTCATTTTAAACCTTGAAGAAACAGTTGATCACACTCTTCAGAAGTGCATCAATAATGATTCCCACGGGACGGCTGTCCGCACCTTCCTCGCTGGCAGAGGAGCTGGAAAGTGTTGCAAAAGAGACAGAGGTGCGGGAGCCTGGAAAAAGCATCGCACTGAAAGTATCTGCAGCTGGCCGGAGTTTTTCACTTGGACTATCTTTTAAATCAAGCATCCCTGGTGAAAAGAAGAGGGCAAACAAGCATTTAGAAATGTTTATTAAAGAAAACGAGGTTTTAAAAGCCATATTATTGTGCTAGAACACAATGGTCTTCACTGTTTTTGTTAGTAAGTACCACTGTGATTTAAAGCTGCTGACAGCACCAGACGCTCACAATGAAATCATCTCTCTTTCTTCTCTGTACAGTTCAGGCAGACACTCATTTGTATGTATGGGTTCAGCCTGTCTGCTGTGTCTGGCCAAAGAGACAGATACTAATGGCATATGTTAATTACAACCCAACAACTTCCTTTCATTTGGGTGTTTATTAACATTCGCACTTCTGCCCATCGAACCAGCTGGCGCGAGAAGCTCGCGCTGCTTTGGGTCACATGTTAGTTTCAATCTGGGTTCACGACGTGCTCCAGATTACTCCTGTCAGTCGGCCAGCGAATCTCACATCCCGGCTGATGGCTTTGGGTTTTTCTTTCTTTCTTTCTCTTTTTACTTTTTTTTTTCTCTTCTTCTCACGTTACAGAGAGGTTGAAATGGAAGTGGGAACTTGGAAGGAAATTTTGCGCTGCTGCTGCCGATCTCCTGAGCGCTCCAGATGTGACGCAGCCCTGAAATAGAGAATTCCCTGGGAACGCTGTTACATAACAGCCTCAAATGGCAGGAAAAGAGTTCGATAATTTGGAATTTAGGGGGACCATAAACTATGTGGTGTAACTGCTGCATGCAGCCAAACAGGTTTTGGCTGGAGTAGAGGAATTGTCATATCATGCAGAGCCAAGACTCATCTATTCTAGTATCCCACTTCTGAGCATAAGTGGAGACAAGTATCTCAAAGGTAGATGCAAGGAGCATTTAAAGGGACAAAGAAAAATACTTCAGGTGAGGCTGCCTTCTCTTTCCTTTCACAATTAGCTTGTGACTTTGGAAAAAAAGGAGACAAAAAGTTATTTTAAAATGAAGAAAGAATATGAAATGCTCCTCTGTAAACCTCTCATCTTTCTAGAGGGTAGAAAGCCATTTGTCTTGATGACGTCTTATGACACAATGGTCCCCAAAATGGCCCATTAATTGCTTATTTAAATTATTTCTAATAAAATCCTTAGGTCACTTTTCAATTTGCTGTGTTTCGGTTTCTTCCAACATTATGTACATTACTGCATTGGCCAGGAGTCGTGGCCAGTGAAGCAAGACTTCTTATAGTCAGGTTTGGAAGGAAATCTAGAGTGAACCCACTATATTTAAGGCAAAAAACTAATGAGGTCAGATAAATGGCTATAAGGAGACAGAACCAAATAGTACAGGCAGACTAATCTCTGCTGTTTGAAAATATATATATTTATCAAAAGGAGGTTTCAGGAGGGATTTGTAGGAGATAGCCTGTGGATGTCTTGAGAAGCTCGTTACAAGCAGAAGAGGCAGCACGAGAGAAAAATCCGAGTGTCTCCTTCCTTCTGTTTCCTGGCTGGTTCTGATTAGTGTCCCATCCTGCGTGAGGTGGGCCGGAGCGTCCACGGCTCTCCTCTCCGAGCACGTCGGGCCGCGTTTGGCATTTGGGGACTCCGCGGAGCTTTGTGCGGCTCCAACGCCTGCGAGCTGTTAAGTCCCTACATAATTCCCCACAGTCTTCATTCATCTGGAAGCAAAGCATAATTAGCAAATTCTTCCACCTCGCTGTTTAACCCTTTGATGCTAGTTTTTGTGCTGTTCATTCATAAATACCCAAGCCAAAATGGTACATCTGCTTTTATTTGTTGACATGTGCAAAGAATTACAGTAGATTAGTAAGATAAAACTACCCTTTTCACATGGATATTTTCTCCTTTCCATGCTCTGTTTTTCTTCTGGAGTTTAACTATTTTAGCTACTGGAGTTTAACTGTTTCAGCTACTAGTTTTATCAATTTTGTTGCACCAAATTTATTAAAAAGAAAACAAAATGCTTAACAGCGAATAGGTTATAACATAAATTTAAAGAGGATTTATATATATATATATTTTTTCAAAAAATCAAAGCTTATTTCCCAGTTTCTAGCAACTCCCTCTGGTTGGCTCTGAAGGGTGGTTGCTGTTTGATTTGGCATAGTCCATCTGGATGCCACAGAATCACAAAACGATTAAGGCTGGAAGAGATCTTTGGAGATCCTCTAGTCCAAGCCCCCTGAATCCTCCTGCACAAGCTGGAAACTACTTATAGTTCGTGTAGACAATCCACAGTCTGTAGGGCAAAGCTAGTTCATGGATGCCACTTGCGTGTGGCCTGCAGGACCTTATTAGCTAGAGGAAATGGAGAACAGCTCATCTTCTTCTCGCATAGGCAAGAAGATTGGGATGGGATGCAAGAGGGGCCTCCCATGCATCAAATGAGTGAGTGGGACATCAGCAGCAAACTCTGGGCTATGACACACACATCCGTGGTCATCCCAAGGGATCTTCTATAGCTCTTACAAATGCTCGTTTTACAAAAATGAAAAAGATCTTGACCCAGATTTTAACCTCCTGGGGCTGAGGAGGTTGGATGCTACCACCCCCAGTGCTGCTCAGATGCATGTGCAGAGGCGACTGAAGAAGAGCAGCAACCACCACCAGCTGATCTCTGCAGAACTGAACCGAGGCAACAAAAAACAGCTTGTTTCCCCTTTGTGCTGAGCACAGCAGAACTGGATGGAGCCGACCATCTTCTTTAAGGTCCTCAGAGAGGCTGGAAAAGTCATATCTGGGATGAATAAGCAAGAAGAGCAAAATAAATAAGTTTATTTATGTATTTATTTATTTGTGTTTGCATCCAGTAAAATCGCAACACAGTCTCTTGTTGTCGAATGGCAAACACAGCATGGAAGGCATGTCACAGGAGCAAGGGTGCTGGGTTTAGCAGCCTCTATTCAAAATGACTTTGTTTCTTGTTTAAAGACGAGGCATTTAACTTTCTGGTCATACATTGTTCTCACTCCCCATGCTACTGGACTGATGGTACATTTTCGTTATTTATTGAGGTACAGTAAAGCCAAGCTCTTTGAATACTGCAGCAATGAGAAGTTTGAATGCATTGTACCACTCCTCTGCATCACTCTCATAAAAAGGAGACTGTCCACAAGGCAGGAAAAAAAAATCAATTTGTCTCATAAAGGGAGAAATGCAATTCTAGGGTAAAATAACCATGTAATCAGGAGGTGCATGTGATTTTAATGGTTTTAAGAGAGCTTGCAAAGAGGCCTACATCATGTGTCATTTACATGTGTCATTACTCCAGCGGCTGGACAATCATGGCAGATGCCTGCACCCATGGGCAATTGCCTGTTCAAGTGATTGCTTCAATGCTCTGTCAAAACCAGAAAAATCATTGAGGAACTCCAGAGATAACGTGAAATGGTCTGAAGGGGTATAGAAGGTTTGGGAAGCAGAAGAGACTGAAAGATGAAAAACCTGACCAAATTAGTTGAAGCGATACGAAACACGACAGCTGGAATAATACAGAGAATTTTAACTGAATATACTATTTCCAGAGTGATATCTGATGAAAATGCAAGACAACAAACATAAATGCTATAAAAAGAAATGCTGCTTTTTAAACCACACAAATATAAATTGCCATAAAAAGGATGCCATTCTAAAGATGCAAGTCTAAATAGACTTTTTTTTCTCTGTGAGCAAGACTGTGTCTGCAGAGCTGTGGCCTCTTGTTTCACTGGTGGAGCTGATAGTAAACATTTAATTTATTGAAATCGTTTTTGTAAGGTAGCACTGAAAATGATAATTTAGCCAGACTCCAAAACTGGCAGGCATTTACATGATTAAAGGCCCAGCCGGAATGGCTATAGAAACAAAATCACACTTTGAGGTATGATGCAAGCAGTAATTGCCTAATATTTGAGGGGAAAAAAATCCCATGATCACTGTGCTCCAGATGTATCTGTTTCTGTTTCTGAGATACTTTCATTTTTTTATACTATTAAACACTTTTGGAAAAAAAAATAACTGATCTAACAAGTGGGCTGATTTTGGCTTACACATCCTTGGTGAATGTCTACAGTTAGAGAGAGCTGCAACGCACATGCTGCAAACAGTCAATAAATTTGTGTTTTTAACATTTCTCTTTAGGCAGTGAAAATATGCTGAAGACTGGTAGCCGAGGCCTCCAGTCAAAGCAAAACATACAGTTCTCCAAGCCCTGATAAGTCTCAAGGAAAAAAGTGCTTGAATACAGGTGCAGCAACAGTGCCCTGTTGCTATCTGGTGCAATGAAAGGAGAGGCGAGGTGGTCAGGGCTGGAACATATATATATATATGTACACACACACCTATGTGTATATATATATATATATATATATTTTTTTTTTGTAAGTGTGACCCTGCGTGTGCAGGAGGGTTAGACTAGATGACCTCTAGAGGTCCCTTCCAACCTTAAGCACTCTATGATTCTATGATTATTACCTTTGAGAGTCATATACCCATTTCAATATCATTGCATGGAGAAAGAAATGGTGATTGCAGTAACGTGCACAAGCACAGGCCAGCTTGCTCTCTCTGACAGGCTTGGGAGGTTGCCCTAACCAAAACCCACAGCTTGTAATGTCTGAGCTGTGAAAAAGAAGATCTTATCCTGATGAAGGAAATCTCAGGAGACCTTTGTGGCCCGTTGCCTGCTATGGCTTGTGACAGGAAGGAGCTGCTGGGGGTCGTAAGGTGGGACACAGCCGCAAGGTCCAAGGGTTGCAGGTGCCCTCCAAGGGCAGTAGAAACCAGATCTCCAAGCAGAGAGGTTGCTCAAGCTGGAGTTTTTGTAGTGATGACCTTACGTCTGAACCTGCTTTGCCCATCAGGTCCTGGCACAAGGGCTATGGGTACGTGATTCTTATTCACTTCTCCAGAGAAGTTGCACAAGCATCTGGAGCCAGTTTTCATCTTTTGGAGCAGATACAGTATCTCATTATGGTCTGGAAGGGGACCTCTGAGTTTCGGCATGGGGATGACAAATCCATCAACTCCATGGGGACCTCTTTCTTTGGAAATATGCAGACATGACGCAGATTACACTAATGTAGTTATGTGTGAAAACTCAGGGGAAAAATACAACCCCAAACTACCTTCCCCTGAAAAAAGCTACATGGCCAAACATTACTGCATGCTTTTTTGCCTGGGTATCAGCAATTTGCAAGTTCACTCTTGTTGGCCCTTGGGAAACAACACATCCAGAGATGATGAGCACCAAGTAGCTCAGAGCAATGCCAATGCTCTCCAGCATGGTAAAAACACAAAGCCCATAAAAATTTGTCAGTATTCCCAACTGGCCCAGAGAGTCCCAGAAGTCCTTCCTGTACGTCACGCTCTCAGATCTTGTCACGCAAACAGTTAC
>NW_010577768.1:28281-41156 GCF_000705375.1 Tinamus guttatus
GTCCTGCCCACCAGCAAACCTTCAGAGGCCTTCATGTTGCAAGCCCTCAGCTAATGGGTCATACACTGATAATAATGAGGTTCAGAGCACTAACTACAGGCAGGATGGGCCACTTTTTATTTTCTCCACTAACTCCAGAACTAAGCACATGGCAGCAAGCACCAGAGAACAGCCCATCTAACCACAAAGTTACAAAGTCTCTCCAAATCTGCCCCCTCTGCACTCACCTCAGAATATTTTTCCCTACCTTTAGTAGCTCAGAAAACAAAGCAAAAAAAAAAAAAAAAAGGAAGAAAAGAAAAAGACAGCAAAAATCTTGTTCTACAAGCTGCTTGTGTTCTCCCCCATGGTAGTTCATCCTGTACAGTTCCTCCTTCAGCTATTTCAGCTCGCCTGGCATTCCTCTTGGGCCCACCCAGACTGCAAAGGCTGAGCTTAACTTCTTGACCCTTGGTGGGAGATGACACCAGCGCTTTGCTGCGCGGTCGCTCCTGCCTTCCGCAGGGCTCATCCACAACCGCCCTTGCTCATATCTGCGATTTTTCTTTCTCTCTTGGTCATAACTCTCTAATTAGAGCCCTGAAGCGTACAGGGATGTAATTTGCATGAAAGACTATTCAGAACGAAGCAGAATCCTAACTCACGCTGCTTAGCAATGTTTGAAGACAATAAAAGTTATTTCAAGCACTCTCTTCTTGCATATTTGGCAAAATACTCCAAGACCACTTCTTCACCTGCTGTTTTTCTAAAGAACTGAAGCTAGTTTCTCAAGTTTTTCTGGAAGAGTGGTAGCCTTGTGTATCCGCACTGTGTTAAATAAACCCTGGAAGAGTTTGCACATTCCTCTTCATTGTGTATATATTTGCTTGAATGTATATTACCCATTACCCAGCCCAGAATGGATGTCTATCCTGTAAGCTAAAATGCACAGAACAAGACCATTAATATAAGCACCTGTACTCTGTTCTCTTGCTTCTTGAATGTTGCTTATTAAATATATATATATATATATACGAAAAGTTGGTTACATTGGAGTGGTAGGTATCTTTAAAGTGAACTGCTAACAGAAGGGATGGAGACATCTTCGTGATAATTATTATGTTAATGCCCATTATCAAACATTACCTATAATACTAAATAGGAAAAGTTTATAAATAACGTACTTATATATCAAAATTATTTTCTCATGTCTGAAACCTCCACTCAGAACAAAATCAGCTCCTGGTGCTCTTTGGTGTGAAGGGGACATAAGTTACAGGAGAATTGGCATGAGGGATTTGTGTTGTGGTTATTCGTGCGACTGATTCCTCCCACGTAACTCTCCATTCACAGACCATTTGAGAAACGCGATATGTCCCAGGCTTTGGGGAAAAGCTGGAAACAGGCTAGGGAGCATATTCAAAGCAATATTTGCAAAACAAATTCCGTGCAAAGATGATAGATTGGTTCTTTATTCTGAAACCAATGTCGAGAAACCCATGTTTGGTATGTCCATGGGCAGGAAGTCATGTCCTTGGGATGACCATGGCCCATCCATGTCACATGCCAACTTGTGGAGGGGGAAAGGCTGAGTCCTGTCGCCCGTAAAAAAGTTCTCCCCAGCCTAAAAGTCAGGGCAGCCTGCACCAGGCTGAATGCTCATCTGATTTTGTGGGAAGTTTTTAGGCCTGTGCTGTTTCAGCAATTCACTGGATAGCAGCAAAGCGGTTGCACGGAGGTGAACGCCTCCGTGTCCTCTGCCCTTCAAAACCTTGGGGAAGAGCAAGCTCAGGATGACTGAACCTCTGGCGCTGATGCCACGATGTGACAGAGGAGGGGGGGAAGTGACTTTGCATCTCCAAATGAATGTGTGGAAACACGGGTGGTTTTTAGTGGTGGTTTTTAGTGATCACTCCCAGAGCTGCCCCTCCTGGAGAAACCCGCATTCCCAGCTTGTGCTCTTGCTTTTCTATCCAGGCCAACACAATCGTTATCTAACAGATACAGAACAGAATTACCCTGACAGCTAGCAAATCTAGGCTTTCTATGTAATTAATTCAAAATCCTCAGAGAAGCAGGTATTAAGGTGTGTGGGACAACTCCAGACCACAGTGGGTCCTGGGGAGAGCTGATGAACAGAAGAAAGGGGAGAAGACGTTTCAGGAGGTGCTCAAGTTTTTTCCAGACAGACAGCAAAAAAACTGCCTTCATGCCTTTGCAAAATGAAATAAAAAGTAGAGGGAGAGAAGACTAGGGTTAAAATGGGAATGGGTTTGGCTGCAAGGAAGAAAATTGGTCCCATGGGCACATCAAGACTTCTGGATGTCCCCCAAAGGAAAACAACAATAATCCAGCCACCCTAGCACAGTTTTATCTCTGCCCATGGAGTTTCATTAAAGGTGAACTTCTTCAGACTATGCTTTAAAATGAAAGAAAACAATGGAGGAAGGTAAGTTCAGCTGCTTTGGGTTTGTGGGAGACCTGATAGCCGAGTACATGGCTGAGAGGAGATCTGGCCTACCTCAGGCTTGGGTAGATCCCTCAGCCAATGGTACCTCAGTTCCCCAACTGTATAACAGGAGATAACAGCTTTTGTCCGCCTCACAGTGATCTACATACACAGGACAAGCCTTTACTACTGAGGTGTTGAGATAGATGGTGATGGGTTCCAGCAAAAAGTGGTGGATGTTTAGGTAGACCGACCTGGTTTTCTCAGGTAACCCGTATTGAACACACCTCTAGGAGCCTTGGAAGAGAGGTGATCTGAAGACCACCCCAAAGCCTTTCACCAAATAAATCCTGATTATTTGGGCTTTGTGTAGACAAAGTGATTTTTACCCAAACTTCTTAAGGCATATAAGCATCTGTGTTATCTTTAAGGTAACACAATGTAGATGTCGAAGCCGACTTAAATCCTTATTAAGCCTTCTGGGTGCTTAAAGCATTTAAGCTATTTTTAAGTCTTTTTAGAATGACTAATCATTTTCACAATAAAGATGCAATGTGGATAAACATTTTGTATGCAAAGTTCCCTCAAAGTCCATGCTGTTTGGCACGTCAATATCTCATATGCATCCTTATTAGGAAAGTTTTGGCAAACACCTATAACTTCAACTTCTGCATCATTTCAGGTTTGGGCCTGTGTTTACAGCAAAGCTTTTAAACATGACAGGGTTTTGAGAACATAATGACTGATCCACCAACTCATCCTAGTGGCTCATCCTATCCTGTGTTCTGGCTTTGCCTCACTGGATACCACATACGTGAGTGAGTGGTAAATGAAACTCCAAATGAGCAAGTTCCCTGCACACACACAGGCAGTCACAGTTCATAATCAATTGCAAGTATTTTGTTCTAACTTTAGAAAAAAATGATCTTTGGATGGAATCAACCTTGGAAAGTTCTGTCTGAAAAGACAACATTTCTGCCAGGCTGTGAAAGCAAGATTTTACAGCAGAAACTGCTTTTGCAACCTCAACTGTATGTGTTGCACTCGAGAGGATGCCATATACTCAAATTGCTGAGTGAGGTGAATATTTCTATGAAAAGGTATCCAGTCCAGCAAACCCTGTCAGTACACGCAGAAGAAGAAAGTTGCTTAACCCAATGAATAAGGGTTGCTTTTGTGGCAAATGCTTTGGAGGGCCTCAGACAACAGAGCACTTTTCCAATAACTCTTGCTTTAATTCTGACCTTTTCTGGTTCTTAACTTACCTTGCTTAGTTATTTTGTTTATGCATGGTTAAGACTCTGAAGGGCAGAAGGAGCCTCCCTGTCTGCTTCATTTTGCAATGGCAGTGGCTGAGATCCAGGCTGCATCCTCCAAGCCTTTAGCTTGTGCCGATATTGCAGATACCTACTGAGTCTGTTCTCCAAAGTAAACAGGGAGAAATTTACTTTAAGACCACCATGGAGAGAGGGAGATCTAATCCAAGTTTAGGCCAATGTGTTGGGACACAGACAACTCCTTCTGGAATTTGGGCTGACTCTGCAGGACTCACTCCGGGACACTTAGGGGAGGATTCATCCCTCCTACCTATATCCTAATAAAATATAATACTAGGTCATTTGCACCTACTCACCCTTCATTGTCAGCAGACAAGACTGGGCACTTTAAGGAAGCTATTCACCTGACACATTTCACACATCTATCTTAGTAAGAGGGGAACAGTACCTGAAAAAGGGTTATTTCTTTCCTCTGCCTATCAATCCAGATAACTAGTGGGAAACACTCCTACACATGTGATCGGATGAAACCCTCCACCTTATGCCTAGGTGCCAGCTAAATTCTTAAGTTAGGCAGACTGGATCTCACTCAGTGTATAGTAGTTAATGACTTCTTTGCCCACATCTTGAGGTCAGTTTTGAGGTCCCTCTATACTCCATAAAATGCCATCCCTGTAGAAATCAAGCGGTCAGTCTACTTTTTTTTCCTGCTTTCACTTAATTGCAAATTGTTAGTGTGTGCCACAAAAGGTTTATGCAAGCATACCCAAGTGGTTTCCACTTCCCTGCATCTGCACATGAGAGGTTACTAACTTAGATTTGCAGGTTCTCAGCAGACCCTAGGTTTATGACTGAATGCCTCTAAGTTGGGATATTCAAATGGACATTAGTGTTTGGAGTCAGTGACCGCACTCATGCCCAGATAATCATCAGCATGTACAAGCCATGGGGAATTGTTAAAACGTAGACTGGTTTGACTATAACAAAAGTCTCAGCTGAGTTTTGTTATAAAGTGCCTCATTAGTCTGATATTTTTTGTGACATTCCATTGGCGGTAGATATGAATAGAGGTTATTTTCTGTTTCACACATGAGTAATAGGCACAAATTCACGTGTCAGCTGAAAACCGGCCTGCTCTGCGCTCAGGAGAGATGTATATCTGAAGGGCCCCATCCTGCAAGATGCTGAACATCCCCCGCGAATGAGAGGAGCCAGGTAGTTATTTGCCTCAGCCTCTCGGATAATCCAGCCCAAAAAAGGGAATGGAAAGTTGAAGTGCCTATTTCAGCGCTCCGTGCCCAAACATAGCTCGTGCAAAAGGAATCTGTAGGCTGAGCGAGCACAATTTGCTGCACAACTCTTTCCTCATCGTGTCCCAGGACTGATTACACATCCCAGCCCGAGCAGGGACAGCACCCGACCAAACTGAAAGGGAATTGCCACACACAGAACAACGTGTGATGGAGGACAGGAACGCACTGATGGTTTGCATGCCTCTGAGACTGGCAACCCGACAGCGCAGGAGGTGAATTCCCAACACGGCTCTTTGCGATTGGGACTCTGTGGGTGAGAGCAAGGGAAAGGCCAGTTGGGATACTCCTGCCCCATGTCTCGTGCAACTCCAGGCCCAAAGTTAACCTGCCCGAGCAAGCATGACGCCACTAATATGGCCCAGGAGGCTGCTGACCTTCTTTGCTTCCACAGCACATTGCTGGCCCACGTCCTGCTTGGTCTCCATCAGGACCCTGAAGTCCTTCTCCGTGAAGCTGCTCCTTGATAGTCGACCCCCCAGCCTGTCCTGGTGCCTGGGAATATTCCCTCCCAGGCACTGGACTTGGCCAAACTTCATGATGTTCCTGTTGGCCCATTTCTCCATCTTGTTGAGGTCTCTGCGTATGGCAGCCCTGCTTTCAGGGATATCAACTGCTCACCCCGCTTAGTGATATCACTAGTGACCTTGCTGAGTGCCAAAGGAAGGATCCAAAAAAAATCAGCATCAGGGAATGCCCCCAGAGAGCTCCCCTAGTGGTTGCCAGTCTGCTGCCCTCTTGACCCTGGCAATCCAGTCACTTTCCCACCCGCCTTGGATTCACATCATGATAGTTATGGCTGTCCCTATCTGAGCATTGAGTCTACAGAAGAATGGTCAGGAACACCAAATGAGCTGTTTTTCCTTTTGATTGCAGTTATCCCTGCTTGAAAAAGAGAAATAGCTTGACACCTCCCTCTTCTCCTCTATTATTTAGACATGTAAAATGGCTCAAACTGCCAGTCCTGTAGGAAACAGCAAAAGCCACCAGAGGCATCACAGAAATTCTCCATTTGGCTCCAGAACAATAATCCTCACCAGAAAGGAGGTATACGTTATATTTAAAAGATGACAGATCAAAAGGCCTAAAACAATCCTTGATATCACCTCACTTATAACTTGGCTGAGGAAAAGAAAATATTCCTAGTACACCAATACATCTCTGTTTATCTGAGAGACTTGTAACTGTTCCAATGAGATCTATAAAAAAATCCGTATATACTGTGTGCTTAGCTATAGTGACGATGGAAATCATGTGCAATGTGCTATTGCTAAGCTGCTGCTCACCTGCAGAGACAACGACCTCTCTTCTGTGGCACCCGCTTAATAGCTAACGCGAGCGAGACTTTGCGATCGCAGTCAGGAGTTCATCCTGTTTGCGAAGCCATTACGGTCATTATCCTAATTACCTACCGAGTGCCATTCTTGTGTGTGGCGCTGCACAAAGACAAAGGGAATATTGTTTTTGTGGCCCAAAGTTTGCATTCTCAACCAAAGAAGGAGAGCATTCAGGCACCTAACAAATTGCGTAAGTCAGGGAAGGGCAGAACTAACAGATAAATTAGTAGATGGGATTTGTAAGAAGAGTGTCTAGGTGAAAAACTGATGTGCTCCTGCCAATCCAACCCCCCTGTATTGTAGAAAGAGTGCAGGAAGGCTGAATGTCTAACAGCCTGATTCACAGGCAGTAATTTCTTTGGAATATTGTGACTGATTTACTTGACATTTCCTCATGGCATTGACAGCATTAGAACGATCGGGCAATTTCTGTTACATTACAGCAGGAAGTTAATTTGTTCCTTTCTAGTATATGTTGATAAAGAACAAAAAGAGGTTAAGTGCTCGAGTCCTTCTAAAATCAAATACTATTTAGATGCAAATCTCAGGCCTCTTTTCTATAGTGTAATGCAGGAATCTAAATACGATTCCTTTTTCTAGTTTATTAACCAAGTTTCCTGCTCGTAGTATCTGAAATAAATTTGAGGTCTGGCAGACTGTACAGATATGACTCTATAGAAAGAATATTCTTTAATTTAATCAATAATGTGCCTTTATATGGAGATCTTGTCAGAATATGATTATATATTCAAATTAATGTATTGCTGCATACTTCTTAATAAGACTCTCGCTGAGCAAAGCTGTGAAATGAAAAGGAACTGAGAGGCTTCAGATACCCAAAATATTCTACAGTCCCTGCACGGATGAAATTCCCAGTGTTAATGTGGCAGGACTAGAAAGCCGTGGTAGCTCTCTTGTTTAACATAAAGCCTTTTTTGGGTTGTGGCTGAGCCTGTGCTAATCCCCACTGAAATACCAGATTCACTGGGCAGCAATCTGTTGGCTTGGGTTCAAACACATATGCATCGAGTTAGATGGCTTGATCTAAAGGACTGATCTATTCGCCTTTGTCTGTATGTCTAACCTTTCTGCTCCTGCTCCTACTTCTCATCTGTATAACTCTTCTGAGTCTGTATTTCTCCCATATTTATCGTGGCTACTTATCAATACCCAGCTTGACTTTTCTCAGTGCTTCTGCCATGCAGACAGTGACTATTCCTCACAGCAGCCCTCTTGGGTGCACACTGCCTTTGCTCCATGGCCCAATAGACCTTTTCCTGATCTGATGCAGCTGGTGTGAAATGGGAGGTGGCTGCTCCCTTTGCAGAAATATTTGTGTTTTTATGGTTATGTACTTTCTGTTTTTCTTTTTCGACTATCTATTGTTACTCCTCATATATTTAAATCTTAGGCATGGAGCTAATTTTTCCTGTTGCAACGAACACTCTTCTATTTGGGATGAGTGAGCCGAGGCTCAGGTTAATAGCTGCACAGGTAGACACTTCCTACATGCAGGACCCAGCTGGGCTTTCATGGTCAGCTCAGAGCTGAGAATTGCTTTTGTGCTGCTTGTGCTACTTAAAGCACAATCTGGAAGCAGAATATCCCACAGTCTACCCACAGTCTCCGCATTTTTCCATTATTCTGAGAACCCAAGCCCCCTGTTAAGCTGCATGATGGACAGGTGACTTCACTCATTCTTCATGCTTAATGTAATGAAAGTCTTGGGCTTGGAGTCCTAAGGCATCACTGAAACACAAGCTGCAGAAGTAATGGTATTGGCTGCTTGGCTGTTTGCTGCAGGTTGAAGATCAGCATTCACAGTTGGTCAAATTAGCTTCTTGTGGAAGCCCCAGGAAGAATTCAGATCATTCAGGTCTGAAAAGCCACTTGCTGTTTACTAGTACAAGCATTTCACAGTGTGCAACTCCCTAAAATACACTGTATTTTCCTTTTAATGATTAAAGAAAGAAAAGAAAATATCCTTAAAATAATATATTAGTGAGAAAAGACTGAGCCCCAGGAGTAATTTGATCTCATACTCAGACTTTGCTTACACTTATGGTGGTGCAAGTTACTGCATTCGACAGAGTGTGCCGGCTCCTGCTCTCTCGCTCACGGCGGTACAGCCCCGAGGATACAGAGAAGCAGGCACCGAATGCTAAAAGGTGGCAGTTTATTAATGATGGCTCTGCTAATATGTTTATGCCTTTGATTCTTTGATTCTTTTGAGGCAAATGCATGCAAGAAATGTTAACGATTGGCTACCAAAAAGTATTAATGACAGGGAAATCTTATTTTCCTAATAGCACTGCATGCATAGCCAGGCATAGCTTAATCTTTTTGCTGGGGAAAGGCTCAGGCCCCTGCTCTGCCACTCTGGTGTTCAGACCAGGCTTAATTTGGGGTGTGCAACAGAGGAGCCTGAAGCTTACTCACCAGACCAGGGGGAAATAATAGGTGTTTTTGATAGTGGCCCTGCTCTGCCACACTGGTGTTCGGACCAGGCTTAATTTGGGCTGTGCAATAGAGGAGCCTGAAGCTTACTCACCAAACCAGTGGGGAAATAATAGGTGTTTTTGATAGTGGTTCAGCGCTCACCCACCCTTTGGAGCAGGGCATTGCTGTGCACTCCCTACAGAGGAGCTCCCTTCCAACCGCATCCTGGTTCGGACACCTCTGGTGCCAAAGGGTGGTGGGAGCAGCTCTGCTGCTCTTCCAGACTACAACGGGAGAGAATGTGGTAGCTGAGTGGCTGTTGACTCTTCATTTATTCCACTCAAACTATTTTCACTGCAGTGTTCAGATATCTCCCCAGATTTTTTTTTTCTTAAATGTTGTGAAGAAGCATTCAGTTACATCTGTTTCATGACAGACCATTGACTCATTCGCTGTTTTCATTCAGCTTTTCTTTCTGCACACTACCTAACATGAAGAGAATGAAAAAGGAAGCTATCTACAGGTAATAATAAAAACTAAAAGGTTTAGCCCTTGACAAAGTGCATTTGTCTAACATCTACAGCTCAATTAACTTTTTTTTTCTAAATAGTGCCAGTTTTAGAGCATACTGATGCAAAAATTTATTTACAACTGCCTGCAATGAGGTTACAAATAAACTAATGATACATTTTATTCTGGAATTTATTCTATGAAGATGATTCATATCGGACAACTAAAAACCATCAGTGTTGTGTGAGTCTTTACCAGCTAAAATATTTTTCCATATGTGATAGTGGACTGTTCTCATTAATGGCTGAGCTGTAAAATCTTGCTTTCCCTCTTATTTATTATCCTGGAAAACATCCAGTGTAGCACAGTACATGTGCAAGTCATTACTCTCTTTTTAAACTCCCCCCTAAGTATGGAATGTTACTGAATTTTAATATATTGCAGAAATAAACAAATGCTATACATGTGGAGAATGAATATAAATCAGACTTTCCGCAGAGGGCAAAATGTCTGAACAGCATCTATTGGGCTGAGAAGTCTTCAGAGCATCAAGGCTGCAGCGGGATGCGGAGAGGCTCTGCTGCTGTGCCGTGCCCCTGCCTCATCATTTTGGCCACTTCCAGTCCACTGCATCGCCAGGTTTCCAGGTCATGCAGCATTTTCTAGGTGAGTTTTCAAAGGGCTGAGCATATCTGATACAATTTGGGTCACGGTGCGAGTTTATAGGAGATGGACTGGAAATTTGGCTTTTAAGAGCACCATGGGATGTGTTAGGTGTCAGTGAGTGAAAGTACGACCCGGAACGCACAGCTTTAATGGCCACCGACTGCCACGTGCCTCTCTGGAGAGCTGCTGGGGAGGCTGGGGTGGGTAGATGGCCAACGGTGCCACACCGGAGGTGACAATCCCAAGGAAGCATGAGTGAGGGGCATCTCCATCCCGCTGCTTCACCATCACGCTGGGACAAGGACACCCAGACCCACTCCCAACTTCAAAGTTAAATTTGTGTTTTTGTTTTTTTTTTTTAAGTTGGAAGAATAAAGGCTGATGAGGTTAGATGCATAACACATCTTTGAACACGGTGCCTGTAGAGTCTGGCTTTCTCCCCAGCCACTCCTTCGGATTGGGTCTTTCTCCTTGCTTTAGCAGCCCTGTTTCCAGAGGAGGTGGACTGTGCTGAGGTCGTTCTCCAAGGAGATGTGTTTTCCAATATCCTTAGACTGAGGCAAGCCGGGAACTGGCGCTTAGATGTGAGTGAGAAAGGGCCCATGAGAAAATGGGCCACAGAACAGCCTGAGAACTCATGGCAGAAGCAGCCTGTGTCCTTTTGCCTGAATTCTCTTCTCCTCTCCCTAAAATAGGGTGGCTTCATCCTTAGCACCCATTAGCAGCCAGCCCTCAAGCCACGCTTGGGCCTACACTGAGAGAGTCCTAGATGTCAGGTGATGAAAACAGTTTGGGCGAAACTTAGCTTCTGCCCTGACCCTGTATAATTTGCTAGTATAGGTGTAGCTACTCCTAAACACTCTGTGTAGGCAATGCAGCTGCCTAGCTTCGGCCTTCAGATGCCTTGGTGGTGGCTGGTCATCCAGATGTTAGGTATTGTAGCTCTGAACCTGGGGATACCAATGCCCTTCTTTGGAGTAGGCCTCAAGTTGGCCATGGCAAACTCTCTAGCCCAAGCATTTACGCTTTGATCAATTCTCTTCCACACACTGAGGAAAAAAATATATTCACCCACAAATGCCTTTTTTTTTTTCCACCTGGATCAATGCACGCAACTTCAATTGACATCAGCAGGAGCTTTGTCACAGATCAAGAGCAGCAAATGGCCTAATGGAAAGAATAAAAATGTTATGACACATACAGGGTGCTTTTCATCCATCTCGCAGTTTTAAAGACCTTCTTCTTGGTGAGCGGGGTGGTCATAATGCTCACTCTCAGCTAATTTATATCTTTTAATTATCCTTTCTAAAGTGCTCTCAAAAATCAGGATGAAAGTGGAAAAGTGCAGAATACGCAGACTGGAAATTGAAATCAGATGCTTTCAAGCAGGAACCTTTCTGCCTTTTAAATGTAATAGGCAATACAAGTTAAAAAAAAGAACAGAAACTTTTATTAAAAGCACCACTATTTAAAAACTGTGAGCCTAGGATTTAATTTCATCCATAGGCTGCAATGAAATAATTATTGACCTCTTAAGTTGCTTTATACTGTATTTTCTTCTCTCTCTTCTCCTCTCTCACTAGGAGGAACATCCGGAGTCCACTGGATTATTTGCTAATGCAATATTTTTCAAGTGGGAAGAAACTCTTTTTGTTATGGGATTTTACGTTTCACATGGTGTTTTTTTTCCATCAGTATTCCTTCGTTTTGGGCACCTTTCATCTAATGCAATATTAGCATTCATGATGGAGCTGACTATTTGCCACTTGCTACTCAGTGGAAACTGGATAACGAAGTGGGAGAGAGTAAAAGAAAGACAACAGAAATAAAAAAAATCTTACATATATGTGAGGTTATTTGTTTTGTCATCATTATATATGTTTCACCATTATATGCCAAAAAACTGCTTCTCTGCTCAAGATCTCACTATTCTTTTGATGCTTTTCTGATTCAGTGGACAGTTTAAATATTTACTGTTACCTTCATTTTTATTTTTTATATTTTGCTTATATAGTAAAAATGTGCTGATACTCTCAGAGATTCAGCAGTCTCATTTACTTACAGTTCTAGAAACAAAGTTTTCAAAAATACTCTTTAGGATATTGTGGAATGACCCAAAGAGCATGCATGTTGGGGAGACTAGGTTAATTATTTTCTTTATTTATTTTTTCATCAAGAAAAATATCGATCATCATTCTGGTGTTGCAAGTGATCATTAGGAAGCAAATCACATAATGGATTTTGATCACATAATGGATATATTTTTAAAAATGAGAATTTTAAAATAGTATGATAGTGTTAACATTGTTATTGACTGATTCACAAGAACTACTCCTGATATGGCAGCAATTCATGATATAGTCGCAATATGGAAGCCTTCCGACACAATGAATAAATAATAATAGCCCAAACATGAGGAGCCACAATAAAAGCACTGACATTCAGTTTCAAAATGCACCAAAGAGCTAAAATTAAACACATGCTTCCCCTCCCTGAGCAAATTCATCTCAATCTTCAACAGGGAATCAGAAGCACACCTGTAGGTAAGACAAGAAAAGCAGGAGCTGAGACTATTGCCTGAAAATGATTTTAGGAACTAAAATGCTCAAGAACATTGTATGCACAACTGCATTCCTTGAGTGGTCCAGGAGAAAAGTCTGGGAGAATGTAAAGGGTTACTAGGAGGAGAGAAATATTATAACAGGAAACCTGCTGCAATGAGCTGTAGTCTTAAACAAAAGTGACAACTTCCTTCATAGCAAGGATAGAATTCATTCAGGAATACTGCAATTTTAAGAGTGAACTTAAGAGGACTTAATTCACGTGATCAAAGAGCACACCAGAAAGTGGGCTATTCAGCAGAGCCGTGTTTTCCACCAGGAGAGTTGGTGATGAGAACTTTTTGTAC